>OMKZ01003806.1:1628-40648 GCA_900302535.1 Neoniphon sammara
AGAGAAAAAAAAAAAAAAAAAAAAAAAAAAAAGAAAGAAAAAAAATAACGTGTGGTGTACTTCTTCATGACAGCAATGTTCAGTGTATTAGTTTGATTTGAGGCTCCCCTGCAGTGACTCTTATCTGTCAATCATGAAAATGTTTCCTTTTAAACTGTATGTAGGTTGAAACATTTTGACAGAACAATTTACAGACCAAAAGCTCCTGACAATCTCCTGATGGAGAAAAATATCATTGTAGAAATACATTACCTTTACTGTACTATGGCTATCAGACATGGATCAAAAAGTATTTTTAGCATTTGTTTTAGCCTGCCTGTATGGGTGGACTTGATCACACTGTCCAGCACATTATGTCAGTTTATACATTTATTTTACTGACAACTTCCCCGACACATTGTCCTGATGTGGTAAATCCCAAGCATTTGGTACTTCATGCAAATGAAAATATGCGATTTGTCTGTGGGGTGTGTATGTCAAGTCAAGTCAACTCTATTTATATAGCACCTTTAACATAGAACGCCTTTGTTACAGAGCACTTAATAACTTAAAAAAAAATGACATAAAACAGACAAAAAGACAAAAAATAGATAAAACATAACACATAAAACATTTTCTAAAAAAAAAAAAAAAAAAAAGTACAGAGGGAAAATAGTTGAGATGAACTGGATGATAAAATTAGAGACCACACATCTGTTGCTGAAAGGCCATATGGAAGAAGTGGACCTTTTAAGACTTTTTAAAAATGTCAGTGGATTCTGCTGATTCTGCTGCATTCAGAAGTCTGTTCTACAGTCCAGGCATGATCACCCTTTCATTTGAGCCTGCACTCTGGAACAACCAAGAGTCAGACAACCCAGAGCACCTTGGGGTGCTGAGTGTGGTTGTCTACTCATGCAGTATGTTGCTCATTTGACCAATCCTGTGTCTCTTCCACCATGGGGATTAGCTTTGCTGAAGCTCCTCTGTTTCCACTTCTAGAAATTCCCTGAAACACAAAAAGTGAAGGTGAGAAATGAGCAGTCGGCAAAATACAGAGTTGTCAGAGCCGATACTTAATCTATTGACAAGGCTTGAAGAAATCATCAAATATCAAATTTTAGATCTACTACAACTGTGCTTACAGAATATGCCATCAGACAGAGACATAGTTGCATGTTCCTCCAAAGGTCAGATCTTCCAAATAAGGATAACAAAGATGTGGATTGCTAGCAAATTCCCAGAGCATGCAATTGTTTTACTAATCTTTCCACTTACATCAATTATGGATGAACAAGTTGAGCCACTGGATCTCAAGGGAGTATATTCTGCCCCTTGTTCGGTACAAAAACAACGGCACAAACAAACCGATTGTCCAGGGACAGCATTCGCTTGTCTTCACTTCACCAGACAGCCTTGTAGGGAGCGACCCCTGGAGAAAAGAGCTACAAAGAGGAGCTTTTCAACCACTTCTTTGAATGGCTGTGGACCAAGTGCACTCTGTAGTCAGTAGTCTGAATAAATGAAGACATAATGATCTGAAAAAAATAAAAATAAATAAAAATCTGTTAGCAGAATTTCACATATAACCTAGTTGTTTGCATTGGGACGATTAACAAGTCACTCTTTCCTCTTCATACTCAGATGGACAATTCAGGAGACCGATAAGATTGCACTGGGTGGGTCTTAGTAGCTTCCCCCCTTTTTCCACAATAATCAGAAACCTTGTTCAAGGCTCTGTGTGGAGGAGAAAGCCCGGGAACGAAGTTAATTGGGATAGTCCTCACTCAGGAATCAGAGAGCCGAGAAAGAGTTTCATCTTTGTTCTACTCTCCATTCCTTCTCTCAGTATGTCTTCTCATCTCCTCTTTTCCATCCCTGAATCTCTCCTCCACGCTGTGATGTTCTACCTAATAATATGTTTTAAGACGTAAAATGTATTAAGGTCGACCATCTCATCATTCACCACTGACCATTTAGTTCAACTGAATAGCCAACTTCATCAATTTGATTTGATAGCCTTTAAGAGGCCAAATGGGAAGTTACTAGTGGCAAATGAACCAAGAGATGCACTGAAGAGAGGATGAAGGGAAATTTCCCTCAGGGCTCAACACAACCTCTGATCCTCCTGGCCTATAAATCTCACAGCCACTTTTCTCTTGCTCCCTGCTGTAGGATTCAATGGCTGAAGTAATGAGTTGGGGTGACATGAGAGAGCCATCAGGCTCTGAGAAGAAGGCAGTGAAAAAATCTCTGAACTGGCGTGACTAAAAAGATGTTTCAATTAAAACTTATGTCCCAGACATGGCAGATGGTCAATTGTTTTTCCTCAAGTCCCTTTGCTGGATACACAAAACTTTATCCTAACACCTGAACCGATCACCTGCTCTGTGCCTCACATGGGTGCAAATGCAATCAAATACTAGAATGAAAGTGCAAGCAATGCTCTGCAACTTTGTGATTTGAATGCTGCCCTGAACTTTGATAGGATCATTAGTGTAGCTTTAGTACATAAGTTGTTCTTTTTCCATTTTTCTCTGCTTGGTCATCCAGTTCATCTCAGTTCCTTTCCCTCTGTACTTCCCCCTGTGTTTTGCCTTGTGCCACATTTTTTGATTTAAGAAGAGGTCTGTAATTCTTTCCTGTTTTCCCTTGTTTTTTGTTCTGCTATGCCAGGAATAAGAAATAAAGTTGGCATTCACGTCCTACCACCGACTGGGCCTCTCTTCCTGCAGTCTGGTGCTCACCTGCAATCTGGTAGCAACCTCCTGGCAGGTACAGAGCTAAGACACAGTGAAACAAAGGGCCAGATCTGCTGATGTTGCAAACCTGTCTTCTGGCATTAAAAAGTGACTGTCACGTTTTACCATACCTGCACAATGGCTCTATAATTAGTCTAAAGGGGCGGGTGTTATTGCATATGCTATTTAATGCCTGTGAGTAGCTTGTCTTAATTTCAGTACCAACATGTCTGTGTTGGGTTTTTTCTCTTGTGTGTTATTAATCAGAGGAGACAAGGACAGCAGACAAATCATGCTACCTTCGTTTAGTGATGGATTTTTTTTTTCCTGCCGTGTTACCTCTGTCTGAAATGATAATCCATAAAGCATTTTTAGGGCAACACATTTTGATTTTGCAGTATTTGAATGTGTTTGTTATTATTATTATTATTATTATTACTGAACTTACCCCAGAGAAAGGGCCAGACATACCGGACCAACTCTCCTGTCATGTGGTGCTTGACAGTCCCTGGACATTATAAAGCTGCTACACCTGATATTTTCAACTCCCCTTGAAAAGTGAAGGTCACACTCTCTGACTGCTAAGTGAGCCACACAGTGTAAGAGATCCTCAGTAGCCTCCTGCACCTGTAGATAAATACTTTGTTACTGTAGTTTAATAAGAGCTCTGGGCTTTTGGCTCACGCTTGGCCATCCCCTGCTAGCAGGTATAATACGATCAAAATTGATGAAATTTCTCTTCTTCTGTTTGGATATATCTGTGTTAGGTTGATGCATGAATACTCTCGATCTTTCTCTCTCTCTCACACACACATACACACACACACACATACACAGGGATCCGACAGAGGATTACTTGCAGACTTCGGTTTCTTGGAAATGGAAGCTTGCCTAAAGTTGATAGTTTAATCCACCCTGAACTATTCTAAGCTACTGTATCCCTGATTGCTTTGCAGCATATCTAACTAATTAATGAGGAATTTCTGAACTGTTTTACATTCTGTCATGGTGGCATAGCTCAAGACTTGTATCCCCAAGGCCATATCCGCACAGTCTGCCCATGAGGCCTTGTAAATCAAGAGCTTTCAGATTAGCCCGTCTTATTGTTCTTGATGCTGTTATGTGCTGTATCTCTGCTTAAGTGTGGCAGTTGGGGAGAGAGAGAGAGAAATAACTCAGTTTTATCTCCTTACTTGTGGTTCTGCTTGCCAGTTTCAGAATATGCATCTAGCAGAGATGGATAGGAATTGATGATGATAAATTTGCCCAATTGGAGAACTTTTATGGAGAGGAACAGAGGATGATGAAAAGTCCTAAAAAGTTTTTTTCCTGATGGAGAAGGTCAGACTTAAAGTTTTGAAGCCAGGACCAAAGGGTAATGATAATCTCCTCTGTATGGAAATTAATGTGGATGTATGTGGCATACCCTTTGTCCATTGAACATTAACGACCCCTGCAATTACGAAAACCATTAGGAGGAAATGAGGCTTCTCAATACTGTAACTCCCTATAGTTTTCACGGTATGATACCTACACTGATTATCTTTAAGAACTTTACACATTCATTAAGGCTTAGTAAGTTATCTTGGGGCGAGCAGTCATTCAGTAAGGTTTATGCCCCTATAGAAGTCATTATGCCTCTGCTCAATGAGTTCACTACATAGAGCTAATCCGGGTAAATAAAACATCACAAGGTGCTCCCCAGACAGCCACCAGGCGGTGCTGAGATCAGGGCCTTTTGTGTGCCTTGTATTTATGGGCACTTATAAACTCATCTATTCTGGGGAGAGTTTGTGTCAGAGGGCCTGGGGTTTCATTGTAGTGCTGATTAGAGTGTGCCTCTGCAGACAAACAATGATCGGCCCCTGCATTGCGAGCAGGCATGTTCAAACAAGATCGAACTCTCTTCCTCTGCTGCTTTTCAACCTCGTCTCCTCTCCCCATTTTCTGTTTTAACCTGGCCCAGTCTTGTGCTCAGATGTTTTTGATGTTCCTTGAGTTGCTCTTGCTATTTTGAAGATACTTTTTTTTCCCCACATGGATCTCACGTCTTTCTTTTTCTCTCTACCTCCTTGTTTCTATCACTATCTATCTCACTCTCTCTGTCATTACGTCTCTCACAGGAGAGCTTTGACCCAATGTGATTACAACTATTCCCCAGCAGGAGAGATCCTGGTACATGCTGTGGATGTCATTACCTCTCTGAGTTGTGACATTATCTCTGCTAATGTGGCTGTGATCAGTACCGGCCTTCCTCCTTCACTGACAAATGCAGCCTCTGTCACAACCTGTACAAGATGCACATCATATTGCTTTGATCTCAGCCTGTAAATTACAACTGAAGCACATTCATTTCCACAAAGGACAGAAACCTCTAACCATGTGGTTGGAATAAAAGATAAAGGCTCGATTAATTCTAACTGTGTTTGATGCTAGGAGCCTTGGAGCCCAGTCTAAAGCCTATTGGAGTCTTTTTTAATAAAGTTTATATTTTGAAAGAGGAAGGTGAGGCAAAAACTCAATCTCAATCTCGAGCCAAGGGCAATCCTTTGTGGTTTGTATTGATCTGTTGGTGATTTGATGCTAATTCCCATAAAGAAAAAGTAATCTCATTCCATGTCCAAAAGGCACTTTCACTTTGAGCTTATAAATCAGATCATCCCCAGCAAACATTTTGATCTTGAATAGATGCTGATATGATGGCCAGCACAAACACTGAAAAGCCATTTAAAAAGATGGCCAAAATGAAAGCTCGGGCATCTATTGTTGTCCGGAGCCGCCACCTGCATCATTTTATGAGATCAGGAAATAAATGTCTTTTTGATACCAATGCACAACAGTTTCCAAAGCTGTTTTATTTTGAATTTGACTGTGCCATAATAGCATATTGTCAAAATGTATTGCTTGTTCAACTAGACGCTGAACATGACCAGCTTCTGCATGTCAGTGTGTGTCAAATGCTTGTTACAGTTAATGAATGGCATCATATTTTATTTCCCTGCAGCCTTTACTAAATTACATATGCAGTTCCTTATGACTTCTGCAGTTTTTTGTGCATGTATATCCTAACATGAGACTCACCAAAGCAAATATCTTGCAGGGTGCTTTATAGCTTTGGGGTTACCTTAGGTGAGTGAGTGCCTGAAACTCATTAAGACGTAAGGGGTCTGGATTGAAGATAAGCCCTGCAGAGTGACAGGTAGACCATTGCAGTAGTCAGTGACCCGGGAGGTGGTGGGGGCCTGTGTGTGTGTATGTGTGTGTTTATATGTCTGTGTGTTGTTGTAGGGGGCATTGATACGCCTTGACTGACTCTATCTCCCTACATGCATCAGTGTGCTTTTAATCCCCGGAGGGACTAATATAACATCCTCTGTCCCTGAAGTCTGAACAAGAGAGCTTAAGAGAACAGCAGCTGGGAAAATTGAGTAATTCATGAGGCATATTGTCTGTCATTAGCACAGTGTAATTTGTTGTACGCTGCATACTGTAAATGCAGTGCAATAGCAGATAGGCACACAGAGGCTCAGCAAGGTGTAAAATGAGTGAGCACTGATTAGCCTGCTCTCTGCAAAAAAAGATATAACACAGTAATCAGCAGACCAACAAAGAGACTCTCTACAGTGTACTGTGCTGCATCTTTAAATAGTTAATTAATAGATTAATCAAATTAAATTTGGATTCAATTCCAGTAACTTGAAAAGAAAAAAAAATCCATGAAACAAATTTAAAAAATAACTAAATAAATAAATAACCCATGTTTACTCAGGAAAGGTTTTCTGAACATTCATACTTTTAGGCAATGACCTGCTTCACATTTCTGCAGTTAAACACACTCATAGCTGGGAGCTGCCCAGTTCATCCTCACTCTTCTGCTGCTGGCCACAGAGCAGATTCACCAGAGCAGACGGGTGATGAATTCCTTTTCTGAAGGGTACATAGTTGTTGAAAGTGAGGAAAGCATTACTCAGTCACTTTGTCTGTTGAAATTTAAGCAAATGGTTTGAAGAATTGAACGGATATCCTTCTGGCCAAGAATGCCTCTCAAGTCTTTATGCAGCTACCTGACCTGTTCACTCCATTTTGGAGCCTTTATGGCTGTAAGACGAGTTCTCTACCACTTTATAACAAAGCACAGTGTTGTTCAAGTACTGCTTCTGTGCATGTATGTACTATGCTATTAGCTAAGTTTGCACTAATGTATAGTTCAGTCACAAATATTAATGCTAGGTAGCCTAACATTACTGTAATCTCCATAAAACAGATGAAAGCAGATGATCAATTCACAAGGCAGGAGTCATATTCAAATAAACTATAATAATGTAGTTATCTATGTCATTGTGTCAGTTGTGCCACTGGACACAATCTGTTTTCTTTTTTTCTAACTTGCATGAGCCACTTTTTCATTGAGTCATACAGGGGTCACAGGGAGAGATTATTTCTGTGACTGTATTTGTACTGTATTTTTTTGCCAGCTATACTATACAGTAGGTTTAAATGATCTGTTTATGCTTTGAGCTGGCATTTACATATTTGGTGCTTGCTGTGGCCCTAGAAAATAGCTTGTGACACTGCTGTGGAATAGAGGAAGCTATTGAATTGTTAGGGAGTGGGGTGACAAAAAATCTTTGTTTGGACGACAGAGAACAAGGTCGTGTCTGACAGATCTCTGGATGCCCAAGGGGAGGCAGGAGGAAGCAGGGGCATGCTAATTTGTTTCCATTCAATATGAGGGCGAGACAGCAGGGCTCTTTAGTGTAGGTGATCTAGGGTGAAGTCGGTCTGTCCACAGAGCTGCCTGTCTCAGCGCTGTCTATACTTGTGGATGACTTGTGGATATACCTCTGTGATTGTGCCCTGTAATAAAACAAAACAAAACAAAACAAAACAAAACAAAACAAAAAAATAAATGCAAAACCCAATGCAAGCATAACCAAATTTACGTTGCACACACTGCCGTCAGTGTTGATTTATGATTTAAAGACTTTATGGTGAAATGAAAGTCTGGATACAGAACCAAGGTAAATAGTGAGTAATGGCAGGACAGACAAGCTTGTCTGGTCACTCAAGAAAAAAGTATCTGCTGTGTGCATAAATCTAAATGCAAAGTGAGTAACCAAACAACGGGCCTCATGCATGAATTACACATATGCACAGATTGGATCTTAAACTATGTGTTTAAGAACTTTTTAAAAATTTGTTGAGTGCCCTAGACCTCCAAGTCAATACGCACAAAAGCCAACTTGCAAAATTAAACCAGTATTCCTGTACACGCTCACACACACAAATACACACCTGTGCCAAAATTAATTATGACAGCACATATCATTAATTATGATTTGTCATAGTATATAATATGAAGCCATGCCCAACTGGATCTGGAGTGGCTTATTTGCTTCTGCTCGATGCATTGGCCAACCAAGCCTTGAGAACAGAGCGTGTATTTAAAGATCAAGTAGATTTGTGTGTTTGACACTCATCACTCTCAGCAAACAAATCTGCTCGTAAGCCGTTTTTCGATGACTGAAGCAAATTCTTCAAAACCCTGGGTGCCGTTCTGGAGCCTCAACTTAGATCAGAGACAAAACGATCTAATCCCTCTCCACCTCATCTGCAAGTACTCACCATCACCACGACTGGCTTCCTGGCTACTGGGACCTTCCAGAGAGAGACTGGTGATAGGTCAGACTCTTGCATATCCCAGTCCACTGTTAGTCCTGCGCTCCCCAAAGTTCGCCAGGGCATCATCCAGTTACCACCACAGTACATTTAGTTTCCATATACCGCTGCTCAGCAGACCCAGATAAAAGGGGATTTTTAAGCCTAATACTACTGGAGCAATCGACTGTACTCGTGCGCATCAAGGCACCATCTCCAAATCCATTCCCCTTCCTCAATAGAAAACAATTCAACGCTCAAATTATATGTGACGCACAGAACAATGGCCCGCTGGCCAGGGGAGTGAGTGAGTAAATAAAGTTTCTATTTCTGCAGAGGAAGCTTTTTTTATTTTTTTATTCCTCTGTCTGAGTTTAACATCACCTGTCAAATTGCAATGGCTTGTTGGTTTGTGGTTTGCAAACGACACTTAAGTCTGCTGCCCACCTATAGGTTTACTGGGGTGTTTCCTTATGCTAATTGCAAATTGCCTGGTATGTACATCCAATTTAAACACAACTCATCAGCATACAGGTGGGTAAGAACAGGCTGGACTGTCAGCGCACGTTTCATGAATCCCACTTAGGATTTTCTCATTTTCCTCGTGTTGCTTTGTGCAAGAACAAATATAAGAGGAAAAACAAGAAAACGTTCATGCACGAGGCCCATTGTCTGTCTGTTTGTTTGTTCTGTGCCACAGATTCACAGAGTTCCTGGAGCCCTTTGAGAGAGTCATTCAGCCAGAGGAGCTTTGGCTCTACAAGAATCCTCTAGTGGAGTCAGACCACATTCCCAAGAGGGTCATGTTCGTAAGTGCCTGTTCTAATTACACATTCCTCATATCACACTCTTAATCACCACTAAATACTTGATCATTATTGAGGTCTACTTTATTTGTGGTCATGCGTAGCACACAACCTCTGCTTAATTCTTTGTAATCGGTTTAGCACAGAAATCGCTCATTTAGGACGATCAATACTGCAAAGCATCCTCGTTTCACTGCTGAGGTTAGGCTTAAAATGGTAGATGTGCAAAGTGCAAACTGAGAAGATTTCTGATGTAAAGATCCTCTCCTCATAGACAGAACCAAGTGCAGTGCAGGTTTGTGATTCAACTCTCACCAGTAACGACATGGAAAGGGAATATTTCCACTGACATATGCTGAAAACAACAAGCAAATAACCCCCCAAATCTCTAGACAGACGCTTGTATCCAGCACATATTGGAGCATCCGTACTGATCTCATTCTCAGTGCAGTTCTCTGCAGGATTGAGCAGCAATAATTTGCTGAAATACACTTACAATCTACCAGATCTCTCAGTGTTCATTTTAAATGTAATACTGTTGTCGTATACTGTTTTCAGACTTAGATGACAGGCAGTAGATGGGCCCGTTTTCAGAGAGAGATGATGGGAAAATGTGACAATAGCAACGTCGCCTGCAGCAGAAAAAACAGCTGTTGTAAAGGTTGAAATATTCCCAATTGTGCTGTCTGCCACAACAAATTTCAATGTGTGCAAAGGTCAGCTCTTCCTTTAACTAGAACAACAAAATTAGACCTTCGTATCTGGGAAACAATTTTAATATGATCGTTTTTGTGAGCTCACATTATTTTTGACAGTCTGTTGTTGAGTGTAGGAAATGTGATGTGAAGCAGCTAAAATTGTACATCCTGGCAGCCTCAGGAGAATGTGCTGCCCTGTCAAGCAGAATGGCTTTTTAACAGCTATAATGTGAATGCCTTTTTAATGTGTTTACCGTACTACACGTCCAGGGGAGAAATGGCTTGTTGATGACAATGATAATGATGATAGTGATTATGATGATGACAGCACTGGTCATGTATACTATGGATATCTAATAAACTTCACGTCAAGCAGTCATCAAGTCATCGCTCATCAGAGGCTCAACAGAAAGAAGCACTGAATTATCTTCTTATTTTCCGTCCTCAGTGTCATCATGATGATAACTGTGTACAAAATTTCATCACTTTCTTCACTGAGGAGCGATGCACCTCCAGTTTGCTGGGAGCGCCGCTCTCCAATACACACCCAGAGGGCTCACTCTCCTCAAACTGAAACCAAAGAGTGATTAAAACACACTCTTTCAACACAATAACAATCACGCTGCGCCGAGGCCTGCCTACGTCCAATTTCCAATTATCCGTTGCCTGAAACCTGCCTGTATTGCAGCATTGTGTATAAGTTGCACGAGCTGGTTGCCAATTAGACCGTTCTCTGATGCAGTGTTCATTTCATATCAGAATTTCTTTAAGTGCCAACTGGGAAAAAAACATTCACGTCCACCTCCTTGTGGTAATTAAAGTAGAGTATAAAGAGTCACTTATATTCACACTAATATAATCAACTGTTCTTATTAAAAGCGAGAAATATCTGCAGTAATTTGTTTATTTTGAATTTTTGTAAATACAAAATGATTTGGCTGTGGGCGTTCCAGTGAATAAAATACGCAGCACAAAACTGGCAGCCAGCTTTGGCCCATGAGTGTGTATTGGACTCCCAGCGAACCTGAAGTGTGTAAAGCTCTACAGTGAAGTAAATGACAAAGTTCAACCAAAAAACAAAAAAAAAAAAGATTAGCAGTATTTACAGCATCCACCCCAAATTCATCCTTGTTGGGGATGGATGGATACAGCTGCCAGTGTTCTTTGGCAGGAAATAGTTCCCAATGAAACCCTTTGCCCCTGAGGGCTGTATCCATGTCATTGTTTTTGGAAGGAGCTGCTGCTGAATTTTTCCACGTGTAAATTTTTGATGGTTTGAGCTCCACAGACAAATACCCATCCAGCTCCATTGTACTGAGCTGCCGAGAGACAGGGGAAATTGCGACAGAGTGTAAGCCTTGCCAAATCACACAGAAACTTCCATCTGGATGGATGGAAGCCAGAAAGTATGAAAATCAGGTCTAGTTTAAATGGTATATTTAATTTAATTTAACATACTGTAATATGTTTAAACAAATTAACAGAAGTGGAATTACTAAAAGTGAACTTTGAGTTGCTCAACATTGTATTTGTCATAACCATTTGAAAATGCACATCAGTTAAATATCCATATAGCTGACTTCAAAAGCCACTTGTCATGTAGTAAACACACACACACACACACACACACACACACCTCTCTGTGTCAATCACCTGCAGCGCTGAGGGGCCAGCCAACAGCAGTAGATAAGCCCACGGGCTATAACTGCACTCCATTATTTCCATTTCCCTTTTCAGTGTGCTTCATAAAAAATGTTGACAGATGTCATTAACTTCAAAGCTCATGGATCTCTGATCATGACAGGCCACTAAAATATCAATGGGACAGAAAAGCCTCCTGCCCATATGCCTCTTAGAAAAAGTGGTGGCAGTGATGACATTCAACAGTCACTCTCCTTCAGTGTCATCTGACTGACAATGGCCCTGAGGTGTGGGAAATTTATCTGGGTATTAAAAATAGGCCACTGAGAGGATTTCCATGAAGCTACATGATGACTCACTGTGACCTTCATTATGATATATTAGACCGGATCCAGCTTCGAGAGTCACCCTTGTTCGTTTTAACGTGAATTCTCTCATTATCTGTAAATTTGTCATGCATGGAACTGGCAAGGCTGTCTCAGGTCTGTCGCACTTTAATGCTTTGTGGTCTGGAGCGATGATCTTACAGTCCAACCCGCCTAATCAGTAACAGTAGCAAAAGGTTAGATTACTCACATGGGTGTGTAAACACCAGCAAACACCATACAGCTCACAGATTAGCAAGTCAAATCAGAGACAACAAGCTGAAAATTAAACCACCTCCTCAGAGAAAACCCTGTCTGTTCCCATACAGGTCAAAGTTCACACGATCATGTAATTAATAAATGAAAAAAAAAGCCTCATTCAAATTGTAACTGTCCATTCAGAAAATAAAGCTCAAGCTGCTTGTGTTGAATACAATTGCCGAGAATTTACTTAACTGGTCGGCATTTGCACAGCATCAGCGTTGGGAATCTGCCTGAGAGCTACAAGTAAGAGTTTGTCCACCTGCTAGAAAGGAGCTTTGTGGAAGGCATCTGCTGTTTGATGAGATTTATGCAAATAGAGACGTGCACTTACCTCTTTCACCTGTGGAAAAGAGACGATTTCATCCCAATTATGTTTAAATCTCGAGAGATGTGTGACCTTTGGAAATGAAGTGATTTAAGTAACGCTTGTAGTACTAAGAATAACGATGTAGTAGTGAGACTGATGCACGTGGCCTTCATCTGGGCTTGGAAAACAATCATACAAAAACATATACACACACACTACAGTCGACAAATAGAACAGGAATAGCATTAACAACCAGTAGACTAATATAAGAATGACACAGTTCCAATTGGCAGGTATCACTCTTATGTACTTTAATGAATCATTCTACAAACTCCAGTGAAGGCCATGTGCCAAAATGCTTTGGCTTCTTTCAATATATTCATTGTCCCCAGTACCACCAGTATCTTCTTTGGCCATGCCATGCACATCACAACTGGATAAAGCTTTGCCAGGATACTGTTCCTGTGTGACCATTTACATCGTGGTGCATCAATCTTTAAAGATCTTTGTGTGGACAGGAATGTGTTTCCATAGCAACTAAAATTCAATAACTACTGGTTTCCTCATCTAAATGAGACTCTTCACACCTTTGACAACTACATTATACTCCAGGGATGTCCAAGTGTAATTTTAGCTGTTTGAATGGCTAAGTGGAAACACTGGCAGGAGATGATGCATAAAGCTTCCAGGTGAGCCAACACTGGCCAGATGCTAACAGCCACAGCAACACTGAGCCAATGATGCCTTCATACTCTATTTATGTTGTTGCCACCGGAATAGACTCCGACTATCTGTGAAAGAATGGCTCTCGACCTGAGGAAGACAGATTTATATCATTACACGCTCCTTCAAAACTCCAGTGATGAGCTGATCTCACACCCTGTGACTGAAGTGCGCCTTAAAGTCACAATGAAAAGGCATTTTGAGAGCCTCTCGCTTCTTTTATTTGATGTATTTCCTGTTGAAACGGGTTGTTGGGGTGGAGCATAAGACAAAGAGGCATCTTTCAAAAGTGTAAACCAATGGGTGTTAAAGGGACAAAGGCAGTTTTATTCATGGGAGGTGTGTGATTGTTTAAAGTGTGATGTTTTTATTGGTTGAAATTTTTGTTCACATCTCCTGGTTCAGCATGAAGTATTGAAGACACTATTGGAGTCACAGATTTCCAGGATGTATAAGTAAAAGAAATAAATAAGATATAAAAACTGCAAAAAATAAATATAAATATAAAATAGTTTGAGTATGAGTGCAGTCTGAGATGTGACTTATTTCATCTATTCATAGCAGTATATTCACTATTCGGTAAAACTACCTCATAGTACATGAAGGCAGTGCACTGTTGAATGACATTTCCCTCTGCAGTGGCAACCATACTGCACGCCATAAATACTGAATGTATGTAAAGTAGAAATATGTAATGTTTACTGTCTATCATATGATTTGTACTGTATTTGAGGTTTTGTTGCTTTTGTTTGTGTCAGCAGCTAGAACATTTAAATTATGAGCTCTGTAAGTTGTAAGCAGGCAGTATGACTGTAATTGTCAATTGTTTCTACACTGGTGTTACCTAAAAAAAAAAAAAAAAATCCTCTACATGCACTGCCTTTGCTGAGTAAATTGTGGCTGATTCAGACTCTAATTCAGCCAGCAATGGGAGGTTTAAGTGTGAACGTGAGTCAGTGTAATTGCAGGTGTTAGTCAAATTACATCAAAAGGGATAGTGAGGTGCAACATTAGTTTGTAGTCGGCAGAGATGTACAGATGCACAGACAGCAGAACGGATGAGCGGCACCCCTGGGAAATTCAATACAGTGTATGTGGTATGATAATGGAACTGAAAGCCACCCTTTGTTTTTGCTAACACTGTTGCTTAAGGCAAAGGAAAAAAAAATATTGAATTTGGACAGAAAGTAATTAATACTTTCTGAGCCATGAATAATTACCTAGCAGAAGAGGCCCACATCTCTTATCAGGTGAGAGTCTTTTCTGCACAGGAATCCCCAGAGAACAATAAAGAGTCTTGGCATCTCGGTGTGCCTTGTTAAAATTAACTCTGAATAATGGATAACTCCATGTCGCTCCCTGAGGCAGAAGTCATTTTATGATAAACCTGGAAAACAGACACAGTGGAACGCTCTAATGTCAGTCTAATAACTGTACATGTTTTTGTCTTTATTTCCTCTCAGGCAATTTCCTTCCTTACCCCTCTGGCAGTCATATTTGTGGTGAAGATAATCCGCAGGACAGACAAGACAGAGATCAAGGAGGCGTGTTTAGGTATGTGTCGGCAGATACTTGAAATCTTCAGTGGTGCTTTTGTTGCTGTTGGTCACAGTCGGTGAACCGGAAAACCGAAAAAGGGGTCAGTAGGCAACAGTGCATACATCATTACGTCTACACCTCGATGCTGTTGGACAATTACTGTCTTTTAAATAACAATTGATATTCAAATAAACAACCTCCAAAAGCCTTGTCTCTTTCTCACTATCTTGCTCTTAAATATCCCTTATCTTTTCCTCATTATGCCTGGAAGCAAGGTATAATAGTCCATCCAGTTCCACTTTATTGGTGAATTTGTGCTTAATGATGCAGATCATTCAATTGTCTGTGTCATTATTATAGCCAATATAGCGTCATGCAAACTAATCATAATTGCAGCAGCTATGAGTATTTATATCCACTTAAAATTTCATGCTATTTGTTTAAGTCTCAACCAGCAATCTGGGCATTTCTTTCATGTTGATTTTTCCCGTTTGCCATTTCCCTTGGGTTGGGCAGCCTGTAGAGGCTGAGGCACATGAGAGAGCATTAAGAAAGTTTAACACAAATCCAATTAAAGAGACACAGAAAGATGAAGAGGGTGGAGAGAGGGTGGCTCAGTGCATCAGTGTAGAGATTACAGTCCTGCGTTGCATTTAACAAGCCCATTACAGCCTGCAGAGCAGCGCTGCTACAAGGTTTTTATTGCTACACAGGAAAGCATCATCATTCACAACAAGAACAACAACAGCAAAAAAAGAAAAACAAAGAAAAGTGCTTATTATAACAAGTTTCTACATGAACTTTGTGTGTCTCCCATGCTACCTATAGATTTGTTCGTTTTTCATCAAGGTCTGCTCTTTCTCAAGCTAAAATCACCTCAGTGAAAGTGGTCGTTCTTATGCTCACACTAATTTAGTTCAAAGCTCTCCCCCAGGGTCCTATAATCTTTAATACATGAAACAAATTTTAATACTGATATAACTGTTCTGGTATAAATTAAAGCCATTGAGTTAGATTTATACCCATGTAAAATCAAATGGGACTTAGTTTTGCTGATATAGTGCATTTAACTTTTGATACAGTAAATTCTTTCATTGCTCCACCCTTTTATTGTCCTAATAATAAAGGGAACATAACTTTCCATTAGCCTAATCTGTCTAATATCCTGTTATTAGTACCCAACGCCTGCAGTTTAATTGCATGATTTCCTATCAGTTAGGAAATAATGAAGGTATTTAGAAAGTTTCATGATCTTTGCCAACAGACACAAAGATGATTGTGCAGTGAATTAATATTTTTATTTATCATGGCTACACAGCATAAAGAATATTATTCATGTGCTGAATGCAACATTTTATGGTATTGCTTTTGTGTTTGCTGTGTATTAAATGTCTAATCCTCCAAATAGTTAGATAGTGAGTGAAATTTCAGTGATAAAAGTTAGAATATTTGCCCTTCACATGCAGTGCTTGGTCTGTGATAGAGGGTGGACCTCTGTATATATATTTTATGACAGTCTAAAGATTTCCTGTCAGTGAAGTTTTCCTTTTCACCTGCACCTCCTCAATAAGGAGGTCACTGCATACGCTCAGCCACAGAACATTGTGTTTATAACTGATAGAGCCTGAGGCACTGATTCACTAAGGTTGTATTGCAGGAGCAAATAACTCGAGCAAAGTGCTCGTTAGCTGTATGAACAAAGTATCTTGTCCACTAAAATATTTATGCAAATCAAGTGATCAAACAAAAAATGGCCACAATATGTCATTGTGCCCGTAAATTGCACATTTCCAAATGGCTATGTTTATATGTGGACAATTATACCATTAAGGCAATAGTTTGATTGAGCTGTTTATATGATCTGACAACCCTGGTTAAATGACTGTAAAGTATGTACTTAAATTATCCAGATGGAGTTTTGGTGCTGGAATTTTTTTTTATTATTATATTGCTAAAAAAATGTTTACTGTCCTGCCACTACCACATTTCACTTAAACAATGAGCAGAATCAAAGCCTGCAGCTTTGACTCTGCTCATCACATCAGCTTGTTTGTTGCAGCCATATGTCTAATGTAATTACAAAATGCCATCCTTCAGCTGTTTGCTTTGGGGGAAGCCTTTGGAAAGGAGATGATGTGTTCAGTTGTTTGATGCAGTTGTCAAATGGAGACACAACTTTATAACAGAGCTGTGTGAACTACAGCATCCAGCATGTCAGTGGGATGTCACCTTCCATCTCCTGTAGTCCTGATCATTTACGTTGTGTAAACTTCAACACTGTGCGGAATCGCCTACCAGGTATAGCCAACCAGTTTGGCATGCACCAAGACAATTTATTCATCTTTCTATTTTGCTAGATTTAAACAAGATTTAAACACACTGGATGAGCTGTGGATATTTCCTCAGAAAATACACATCACATCCCTCAAAATGGAGGCTGCAGATGGAAAGCACATACATATGGCGCTGCCTTCGCAGTGACATTCATCAGCTCAAGCATATTTTACAAGCAGTTGTTAAGAACAGATATTGGTACAGTCGTTCCTTAATCTAGCTCCATGCAGCCTACAATTCTCCTCTAACTCCACATGTTGGGCTGCACACATGAGTAACTTGGTCACAGTTATGTGACTAAGATGAAGACATATCCTAACAATGCCTGTCCAACAATAGCAAAGGCTCCTTTTTGTCATTGCGGTTTTTGTGCATACTAGTTCAGATTCAAATTCAACTTTATTGTTATTACACAGAGCACAGGTGCTAAGGTAACAAAATACTCAGTTGCATTGACCCAGTAATTCAATAAAATAACATTTTGAACTGACTGTTAAATCACAGGAGTTAACAGTGCAAGTAATCAGCAGATGGATTGCAATGGCAGTGTTAATATATAAATAGTAGTGTGTATATAATATATAAGTGTCAATATGATACACAATAGCCAAGATACAATAGATACAGTAGTGCAAAGATGCAAGGAATACTGTGCAGGGTGTAGGATTTTGACATTATAAATACAGAGCAAAAAGGAAAGCTGACATGTCAAGTCATGTTTCCTTTGTCTAGGACACATACTGGAGTGTGCATCATTGATAGATTTATCTTCAGTGTGTAGGCATTGGTGAATCAGGGCCTCAGTGGTTTGCTCAAGGACACCTGCGCAGGGCATTTGGTCATGCAGGAACAAATCCCAGACCATCTTGCTTTGCTTGGGAGTTTTCAGCCAGTGACCTGTTTGTTTGAAATGTCATGGGAAATCCATTTCCAGATATTAAAAGATTTTCTTGACAACATCTGAGGAAACAGCAACATAAAATATTGCTTAAGTGACATCTACAAACCATAATGCAGTTTTCCTAACCATAGCTGTCGTGATGGAGCTTATAGCACTCCTCCTTGATGTAAGGGTCTAAGAAAGGAAACATATTGCAAATTGATGTCCCATTTTTGCCTCAGCTTATGAGCTAATTGAACCGGTCAGATGGAACATGTCTCATTCTGGGCTTTCATCTGATCTGTATGGAGTTTGCCCAAATTAACAAGCTGTTAAATGACGTGGATGCTGTGCTCCTATCTCAGCAGACCAGGGAGATAATGCAGCTCAAAGCTGGGGATGTGGGGTGAATTCAGATGGCCTGCAGACTACTGGGATTAAACCATGCGAGCAGGCACTTTGACTAATGATGAGCTCCACTGGTTTACTATATAGCCAATTAAATGGATACACAGTTACAGTGTGGCACCAACCTGTCAACCAACTGTAGACCAGATTCCTACTATTAACAAAGTTTAACTGAAGATAAATCGATTAATGAAGCATCATTTAGTGTAATGCACAGTGAGGGTAGGCTCTGACTAGCATTTTACCGGCACTACTGAGAGAATATTTCCCAGACTTCTCCCACCCTATTAAACACATATGATAGATATAAAAACCGGCTAATGAGGACAACTGCTGCCTCATTCTGGTCACTCCTGTTTGAATTACAGTTCACGCTCAGCTGGATTTGTGGGCATGGAACAGAGTTATGATTACAGAGTGCGAGGCACCACAGGAGCAATGGAGTAAATCAGAGCTCCAGGGATGCAATCCTGCTCTAGATGAAAGGGGCTATTGGGAAACTTCCTGTTTGTATGAGCATGTGTGTGTATGTGTGTTTTACTCTTTGCTCTGTGTTTGAACCCTGGGCTATCAGCTACCTTGCTTCTGTAACTGCTGACAGTGATAATAAGCAGTTTCATACATGAATCCTGACAAGATTCCTATCCTTCCTGTCAACTCAGAGATTCCCAAATGCCATGGATCCTGTAATTTGCTTTTATTTGTGCAAGATGTCAGAAAAAATAAGCAACACGCCATAAGTTTTGTTGCATGGATGGTTCAATGGAGTTGAATACTTGGCAGGCAGCACTTCACCCATAAATCTTTATTTGTGAATTGAATGGGTTGTAAATGCAGTGTCAACTTTGTCTGTTCCACCTAAACAATCATGCTAATGCCACTGACATCTTTGTAAGATGCGTATTTGTCTGTTTTGCAGCGGTGTCCCTGGCTCTGGCCCTGAATGGAGTCTTCACAAATACTATCAAGTTGATTGTTGGCAGGTAAGATAAACAAAGTCGAGCAGTTAAACTGGCTTTATCAGTGACACGAAATGTCTGTTGTTGGCTCTGCAGGCTCCATTTCACATTTTTCAGCTTTGACAGCTTTAATTTATTGCCAAGCAGACGAAAATACCATCTCATGTTGTATTCATGAACGATACCCAGGGGGAAACCCATTTTTTGTCAAGTATGTGGAAGTCTCTTTACCCCAGGAAACAGAAACCATCTTTTGGGGTTTTATTTGTTTTCCAGGCCCAGGCCGGATTATTTCCAGCGTTGTTTCCCAGACGGACAGATGAATGCGAAGATGCTGTGCACCGGAGAGCCAGATCTGGTCTCTGAAGGACGCAAGAGCTTCCCCAGCAGCCACTCCTCCTGTGAGTAACAGTCATCGGTCCAACTAGGCTACTTCCAGCACTGGCAACGCAAAGCCAAAACATGCTGGAACTTACACGCGAGCTCATTAAAACTCTTACAACTGTAGCTATTTGCTAAGCTTCATCTGGAAGTTTTGACATTTAACTAACTAGGAAATAACCCATTATGTGTGCCTTGGAGCGTGTACAAGGTGTTAATTAGACAATTTCACAATTCAAAGATGATCGTGTTGCTGCTTCTCTTCAAAGTTATTCACTAATTACAGTATGCGGCAAAGAGTTGTCGTTCAATTTACGCATCCAGAGGCAGATTTTAGAGAAGCTTAGGAGTTTGGTTTATTGAGTCAAGTATGTTTGATTCTGTTCGCTTGGCTCAGTGTTGGATACAGTCCCACTGTTTCAGCCTCATCTAGCTCCATCCCGATTGCTCAGCTGTGGGAACCAAGGCAAGACATCTTTTACACCATATTGCCTTCCAAGCTGTTTCGAGGCCAGCGCTGCCTTAAATAATTCACACGCTTTCCTGGTGTCCAGCAGATAAATGTTTGGCGGTATGCATGCGGTGTGTGCTCTGGGCCACAAAGATGTTAGTGGTGGTGACTAAAATTACATAAGGAATCAGACTTATAAAGACTGCATTTAAGAAAGTTGGCTTTCTGCTATTGTACATAATGCATACTCTTGATTAAATGGGTTCAAATGCTGGGTTGTACTTAGAAGCTGCTTTTCTCTCTGCTTACTTGTCTCTAATCAAAGAGATTACATTCATTTGAAGAACTGCAGAATCTAAAATATTGAAATGCTTATAATGGAATTAGAGTGGACTTCCTGTTCTGTTTTAAGGGAAATGAGAAAATGTAAGCTTTCATATTGTGCAATGTGTTGAGCGCTGATTAAATGGTATTTCAACTGTGTGCATGCAATTTGATATTTTGAATTGCTTCTGCTGCTTCAAAACTTACATTACACTACTGTTCCCTTTTGTTCTTATGTTATTACATTTCCACACCAGATACACGCTGACAGTAAACAAGATAATTATGCAGAATTCATGAGCACAGCAAGTGCTGGAGAAATGGGTAAATAAGGAAATGATTGCATCCAAGTGAGACATTTAATTGGCAAAGATTTAAATAAAAGTGACAATCCTTGGTGCTATAAACATCCTAACCTCATTTTATTTCATTTTCTAATTACACTGATAATGTAAGCCTTTGTTTGGTAATTTGTGGAGAAGGTGCTCTTCACTAAGATCAAAGTATTGCAATGGACATTGAGCCTGTAAGATCATGTCAATATCTGACTGTTTTTATCACTTTTTTTTCTTTCTTTCTTCTTTTTTTTTTTTTTCTGGGACATGGCTTGTGCATGCATGTCTTTACTTGTAATTAGAGATGTCCCTAGCCATTCCTATGTATTGGTACTGGTGCCAATCAAGACATATTTTAATGGATCAGTATCGAATACAATTTGCCTGATACACAAGTGAATCCCTTGTTTACTTCAGTCAATTGTGATTCATCCACTTCGGTAAGTTCTTACAGCTGAAAAGGTATTAGGATGAGATAGCGGGGCTGCTGATGTTGACTGGTCAATATACCAGTAATGTTTTACATTATTAACCGAAGCTCAACTCAACTGTTAAAAATGAAAAAGTGTATTTATGATTTAATTAATTTCAAAGGAAAATTTCACAGAGTTTGGCAGAGCTGGTGCTCAATTCTAAGCACCAGAGTGGACTTGGTATCGTTCAGTACTCAATATGAACGTATTCGGTATCAAGGAAAAAAACTGGATTGCGACATCCCTACTAGTAATCATACCTTGAGTGTGACCGGCTCAAACTCATTAAATACTGTATATGTAAGGTATGAAATCAGACATGGGATTACTTGCACTTCCTGAGTGAAATTTTATAGCATCATATCATGATGGATGAATGTGTGCTCCATTTGTAATGTGGAGTAGGAAATGGCTTAGTTAAAATATGTATTGACATTCAAGAAGGACACAATTTCATGGCCGAGTCTCATTTCAAATTGATGTTTGAGCATAATATTTAAGTTGCATACTTACAGCTTCTCAGACACCTGCTTTCAGAAAGTAGCTCTTTGAAGTGCTAGCTGCGTCCCATTAGAAATGGCACAGAGGGAGATTGCTCTGTAATGCACTGCGCCGCTGTGTATGCGTTGCATTCATCTGCGAAGCTGCTCTAATGGCCTTATGGTGTTGCGCTGTGAGTCAGACCGTGATTGAGAGAGCCGTATGACAGGGACAAGGGGAGCACCCATATGCCACCATGTCTACAGAGGGAAGGAAATCCAATTTCCTGTCTGTGTTCCCTTTCACCAGCACAATGCCTGTTGGACTCTGTGTATATCGCAGAGCGTCTACCCAAATGAATGCAGCAATGGCCAGAGAATAGAGGCAGACTCATGGTAAGAGTAGACATAGCCTCATTCAGAATGACATCTGGACATAATGGGACTGTCCCTCATTACATCGCTTCTGGCTGGTTTGAAGCTTGTGACACTGACAATAGTTAAAAGAACCTGCTGTGCATTCACAGACAGCTTAGCTCTCCCTGAAGGACACTGAATGATCTGATGGCTGAAAATACCACCCAAACCACGCACTCAAAATCATGCAGGACAAAATGCTATGATCAATCCAGGGCTGCTGCGGAGTCATCAGTCTAGGCTATTGTTTGATGACAGCCCTTTTAAACCACTTGAAATATTATTGCATTTCAAACTTTTTAGAGCTACTCAGATTTTCAGAGATTGGATTTCTTTTTTTTTCCCTGTGAGTAAAAGAAATTGGAGGAGACAGGCCCCAGAAAGAAAAAAACAAACAGATGAAAACAAACTCACCCAGACCCAGTGCACAAATAAAGACAACAGTAAAGCGAGCAGGTATTAGTTGCCATATTTGAATTTGAAACCTTATTCATATTCGTCTCACATTCTCTCCCTATGCATATTAAGCCATTAAAATGTTCAATTAATATGCATTTCAAAAACCATCTGCCATCTTCCCATCTATGTTCTGTTTTTCAGTAGCCAATTTGACTCCTGCGATACAGCCCTAATCACATCTCCAGGTCTGGTTACACACATGCATGCTCTCTTTTTTATTTATAAAGGACATATTTACAGTGGATTTACTGTAGTTTGGCATGTGTATGAGATTTGCACCTCTACAAAGGCGCTCTCAGGTGCTGAAGCATGGCCGACAGAGATCTTAGGCGGCCATGCTCCACTTAGTTTGGATTACCTAAAGAGGCTGGGGAGCATCGTGTATAGGAGTGCAGCCTCCCTAATAGAATGATAATGACGATTTCCTGTTAGACAGTTATATGTTAATAGAGGAAACAGCCTCAGTGCCCAAGTGGCTGGTTAATATGCAACGCTACCGCCAGGAGTGACAGGGAAATCCCACATGAGCCCGCAGGGGGTCAGAGGGCACCGCAGAAATATGACAGAGAGGGAATAATGTTCAGGTGGAGGGTAATGTTGGGAGACAGAACACAGCCTTCACCATCAGTGTGTGGTTTGGTAATGTGAGTCCGTGTGTGGTCAGATATTTAAAATGCAAGTGGAACTTTCGAAAGAAATTAAGGAGAGAAAGTTGAAGGGTCTGCCATTACTAAAATAATTAGCCTCATTTCTGCAGAGAGTTTGGATCAACAAATTGCTAATGGGTCATAATATACGTTTATTTTCTGGCCCACCCTGTGAAGTCTGCTGTTTTCACCCTGTAGTTTGAAATAATGCATTAGTTTAAAGTGTCTCCTCAACTGATTCATTTGTCCAAGTCCTTCCAGCTTCAGCAGAGCAACTAAAGCAACCAAAGGGGCTTTCGAACCTCGGTGAGTTTACTCCATTAGTGCGGTTTGTTTGGAGAGCTAGGAACAGGCATTCAAACTCTGTTGAAACAAGTAAAGTGTGATCTGCCTGAAAAGTTGGGACTTGACCCGGTTCCAAGTGAACCGCAGTACGGTTTGTTACAAGTGAGAATGTAATCTGACCGAACTATAGGAAGCGAGCCAAAACACAGTTGGTTGAAAGTGGGTGTTGACACCTGAAGCTGCTCGCCAGACAGAAATGATAGTGCTGCTAGAATGAGTTGGGGACAAATATGGAGTAACAATGAGCTGAGGTCTGTTCTAGGAATATGGGCTGACGACAACATCTCACGACTGCTTGTGGAAACATAAAAATCTGCCTTGTTACGTTGCTGTTGCTTGATTTCCCTCATAAAATTTCTGTCAAATAGATGAATGGCCTGTTCCACCACATGCCATTTTGTATACAAATTACAAATTCCCGTGTGAACACTGACCGAATCTAATGAAAAAGCGACAAAGTAACTTCAGGCCTGAATCAGACCAAAGCAAGCAAACTATAGGTGTGACTTCCTAAATGTTCAAAAATGTAAAACATTTACATATTAGCATGCATGTTAGTTATCTTTAATACCCATCTTGCCTTCTCACACCAGGAAATCAGACAAGACCCACTTATTTATATTATTCCAACTTTACCCGCTGTTCACTCCCTTGCTTTAAAGCTCCTGTGATCCTCTTGTTAGGTGAACCTGCTGTTAACCCTGAGCTACTGCACCCCCAAACCAATCCCAGCATGCACGCACACACACACACACACACAATCTGATTTTATGATTTTCATTTCCTTTTGGGTTTTTTTTCTTATCTTTTCTTTTCTATTTATAACTGCATTTGACTGCGCAGTCTTATTTATATATTTATTTGTTCATTTCTTTGTTGCTAATGATGCAGTACTCTATCTACTCTAGTTATCATAATCGTAATATCATAATGCCTTTAGTGGAATGATTGTTTTAGTATTCATCAGATATCGCTTTGATGAGATCATGAAATCCATCTTCCTCTCTTTTTTTCTGCTTTCTGTCTCTGATATGTCTGCGTTCTGTCATGCCGTCTTTATAGAAATCAGATTACTCATTTGCTTCTGTAAGTGCAATTTAAATCACAGCACTTGGTCCCAGGGTACTTTTGAACAAAAGCAGGAAAGGAGCCATATGAGGTTTACTTCAGGCGCTCTTGTGCAGAGAAGGAAGATACAATTAAAAACCTTATATTTAAAATTAGAGCATATCTGGGACATAAAGACGCAGACTGGCTTCGACCAGGCAGGATCTTCCTGTTGGAGAGAGAGTGTGAACCTGAGTGCACCTGCCTGGTTGTATATATAGAGACACAATCACACCTCATTAGACACTGTCATCAGTTAACATACAGCATAAATAAAGAAGTATTCCATGAACATTTAGTAATGCTGCATCAAGTTCACAAGACCTTAAGTTCACAAAGAGTCTGAAATCATTTTCCTCATTATAACAAAGCTTCAAATTTGATTCCCACTCAGCATTTTTATGTCCTAATTTGAAATAAAGGCATCTTAAATTTACTTTTGTTAACTGCACAAGGGTGCAAGATGTAAACCTATTCTTGTTTTGACAATTTGTTTTGATGTTCTTCAAGAGTATCTTGAAGTTTCTGAAGTTTGTGACATTTAAGTTTTTGAGCTCTTGACATTTCATCTTTTGTTGTCTAGAAATTTTTGAACAAACCTTGGGCTTGTTTGAAGATGAAATAAGAAACTGTACTTGTTGCCCCTCACTCTCATTAGGCATCTGTGTTTTGTCTTGAGGGGATTACTTTTCAAAGCTTTTAAAATGCATAAAGTGCATTCATTACCATGATGCTTCTCCTCTCTGCCCTATGGCCTTGTTGCAACTTCTGCTGCCTTCTTCACTGGTTACTGTCTCAACCTGCTATTGGCATCCGTTGCATAATCCTAGGGATGCAAATATAGTGGATTAATTCATTATGTTAATGCGTGTGTATGTGTAATAAGATGAGTGAGGGAGACACAAATGTCCCAGCTCATGTAATTTGCATATAGCTATTGCCTTTAGTGCAGTCATCAAGCTGTTAACTCACTTTGTCAATGCAAACATATTATATGTCTTTGTAAAACATTAAAGAAATAACTCATGCAAGTTACATTGAATCCCTTTTGTCCCTATAGAACATGCGGCGATTTGTGCGTCACTTTACTTTGATGTAAATTTAATTGGCACATTGCATCTCATCCGTATTGCCATTCTGTAACCAACCAGCCATAAGCAAAGTCCGTAACAAAGATGACTGCACACTCTGCAGTCACAATTTTCTGTCTTGGTCACTGTAATATCCTACAAGTACAAGCTCCACAAATAGAAATACTCCAGAAACACCATTTTTTCCCCCCAGAGAATGGACTGTAAAACAAGATGGTATTTTCATATTTGAGGAATATATTTTGTAAAGTAGGCTAATACAATTGATCATACCATTCTTAATTTTTTATTCTCTTTGGCTTTGCACTGTGTGCTGATACCTTTCGCCTGCTATCATTTAATTATGTTCATTATGTGCATATCTGTGTTGTGTGCCCTAGAGAAAACGGCAGGCTGTGATTTGGTATGGCTTGCTGTGCTGTGCTACTGTGTGGTGTGAAATCAAATGCTATTATATGGTATCATATAGTATCATATGGCACGGTGTCATGCCACATTGAAAGGTATCCGCTGGTTTAAATGGGCCAGAGGTGATGCACACCGGCATTGTAGTGTGTAAGGCGTCAGTTAAGGACAAAGCTCTTTTCTTAAAAGCGGAGCAGCACAGTGCCTGAAGTGTTATTCATTCCTGATAAGCCGGGCTTTTTCTCCTCTAAGCTGCTACTGTGAAGGGGCTACTGAATCAAAATAAGTAATGGAAAGTAAGGTTTGGCCAATATGGGATTTTAGAGGCTGATACCAATACTGATACTTTTGGACTGAAGCCACTATCTTTAAATTGAAACAGCTATCTTTAAATTATTCAGTATCTATTTAATATCTATAATTAATGAGCATCAATTATCTTAAAATTTCTCCATTCTGATGCCAACAAATATTAAAAAAAGGAACATATTCATCCCCCAGAATTTAATTCTTGGCACACTGGAAAGGCTTCTGAAATGGCATTTATTCCATCTTGAGACTTTAAAACTCTTATTCCCATCCCAGAACAATATTATCAGCAGTAACAATAACAATAACAAAGGTCATAACAACAAGATAATGTGCTTGCATCCATTTGGGGAATCCAATCAAAATATCACAATCAGTTCAGAGGGGGCTCCCATAGACAACCACTGATCACCATTGATGACCATTGATTTTCCAATAAAAATGTCTTCAAGCAAACTATATCATGTCAGAGGTGAATGACAATGACCAGGTTTTATTCAAAGATCAATACTAGCTGATAGACCTGACATCCAATACACTGTTCTAAATTTCCTGATAGAAATGCTCAGTTCTCAAACTCCCACTCTCTGTCAGCAGGGTGGCCACTGGGACAGCTGGACTTTCTCCCTCTCTTCCCACCATTCTTCCTCTCCTCCTCTCTCTACAGGCTGCACACGTGTCTTCGCTTCCTTAGTATTCGTGGCCAGTTTCGGGGTCGAGTGACAAATGGGCAGCTGATGGGTGCTGATGGGTGCTGTTCGGCCTCCTGAGGCAGTAAACTAATGACCCTGTCTCAGCACCACCTTCTACAGCTCCATCACACCACCTTTAATTCATGCAATTAGAGCGCCGCCGCCGCTCTTGCACTCACCACCTAAGAGACAGACCCCCTTCAGGCCGAGTCGCCTTTGGTTTTCACACAGGGCTTTTGTTTTGGCGGTGGCCTCAGGCTCTCTTGTGGCAACCTGTGACTGCTTTATGTTACGGTGATTACTTGAGACGTCACAACACCACAGTTTTGCTAGTTGATACCCATACCAGTGAAATTCCACGATTCCCAATACCTGATTTGACACCAAAAACAAAAATCCCATTCAGCATGTACTCCTTGATTTAAAAACTTTGTATAAACAAGTAAACAGAAACCTTGTGTGTTTCAATGAAATATATAGGCTACATTAGAATACAAACACAGATGCAAGTGCGACATTGGCCTGTAGCCTTCAAACAGAAAACAAAACAGCCCACAGAATACTAATTTCAAATCAGAGGAGCTGTATGAAAGTCCTGCTGCAACCATAAATACATTGGTGTGATTATGCGCTCTTGTTTTGATATACAGACTGCAACTTTATGAGTTTCAATTATTTAAACATATAGGCTAAGACTACACTGGAATAAGAACAGAGTTACAGTGAGGGATCAAGCTTTAGGTATTGTTTTCAAACTTTGATATTGACTTGGTTTAGTATCGATTCTTGTGCCATCCCTAGTCTTATGCCAGTTCTTTATGGTACGATTCAGCAGCCACTGAGAAAACTGTGCAGACAGGACAAACTCAATACTGTGCATCATCCATATATCGCTACCTTAGACTCTGCCTTAGACATCTTGGAGTGTATGCAGCAATCACAATTTTGCTCTGTATTGATATCCAAGAGGACATGCTACACTGATTTCAAAGGTTTGTAATCGTGCATGATGTTCAAATTTGTGATCTAAAATCTCGCTCTCTCTCTTATTTTCTTCCTCTTTCTCTGCACTTTCCAGTTGCATTCTCCGGCCTCGGCTTCACCTCCTTCTACCTGGCCGGGAAGCTGCAGTGTTTCACGGAGCAGGGCCGGGGGCGTAGCTGGCGCCTGTGTGCCATGGTGTTGCCCCTCTACAGTGCTATGATGATCGCATTGTCCCGGACCTGCGACTACAAACACCACTGGCAAGGCAAGTCCTACAGCTCAGACGCTAACAGCAGACACAGTCCAGATTGGATAACATTTTGTCACATTAGTCAAAGCTACTTTGAAACAAATTGCAAGCCTGCTGAACATCCTGAACATCCATGGAGCATTAAATCTGCTTATGTCAGGCTTTGAAGAATTGCTGTGCAAAAATCTGTTGAATCACACCTGCTTTGAGACACACTTTTATAATTACTATACTGTTTATAAGGTGATCTGTGGGTGGTGCACACATCATTACAAATCATATGCTACTGTAATCGCACAAATTTGTAATCAACATGGCTGACAATCCAAGGAAAGGCCCAAAAAAGTTAAATACAGTAGGTCTTAATGGGGCAGGTGTCTTGCTTTTCTTTCCTGCCCATTTGTCTTGGTCAGAGTGGAAGGACTTGCAAATAAGGCTGCTTCTGTGAGCTAAAGTGTGATGAGTGGGTTTGATTTCCTGAACGCTGCCTCAGATGATAGCGAGGTAGCATTTGAGATAGCAGCCCAGGAAGAAAAGAATAATTTCAACCGTTTGTTTCTCAGATTGAATCAGAAAAGAGAAAAGAGACTTGGAGGGAGGAAAGGAGGCGGGGAGGGGAAGGAGATAAGTGTGTGTCGGGGAGAGAAGACGTGGTAACATGACGACAGTTCTGCCGCATACTTTTAATTACTTCAAGAGAGCCATATGTTCTCGGGAAGCGAGGTATCTACAAAACAGAAAACTCGGGATTAATTTACATCAAAAGCACATCAAACATTTCCAACACAAAAATGACCACCTTCTGAGTCCCTTCTGAGTCTTTCTTATGTCGACTCACCAGCAGCAGATAAGCTGTAAGTAAGCAGCCGCGGCGCAGCCCATTAAACTTTGAGGGGCCCAAATCTGCACTCAGAGTAAACCCAAACTGGGAGCCCCCATTAGCCTGCCTGCCGAGCCATGCTTGATGGATACTAATACACTTGGGCTCCCTGTGCACTTTGGAGGAGCGCTCTGTCCTCGGGGACGAAAGGCCGGGCTCCCAATCACTGTCGCACTGAGGCCACCATACTAATATACTGCATCAAGTCACACTCTATTAAATCCAGTTGACAGAAGTCAATGAAAAAGGGAAGGTCTTGCATTATAGAGTTTCTGACTGGTAGAAATCGATGTTGTATTGTATTTCGATTCACCCAGAAGGAGAAAATGTGAATAGCATGGCATGACATATGGAAAAATATGATTGTGGTATTGTGGAAAACTCCACTTCATCTGGCCTGACTACCAGCTGGCCATGTCATTATGATCTATACCCGGCAATATAGCCTTAATATTCACCATGGTGCTGTGACATTATGTGATGTATTGTAGCTTAAAGGGGGGCAGGTATAATGCGGGGCTGCAGCTTACTGTAGGTGACAAAGTGACAGAGACGGCCAGTCCGAAGGCAAGTCAGAGCAGAGGTATTAGCCCAATTGTCAGTGCAATAGATTTATAGCCTTTCCTTTTGGTTTGCCTTCATCACCCTCTCAACTAGCCAAAGCACAAAAAAATGCCTTCCAGGAATAGTACGCTAAAGTAATGCCAAATTAATTGTGCTCCTTCTAAGAGCAGGTGTTGGTTCCACTTCCTCCACATAGGCTAAAATTATCTATGGATGCATACAGTACCTTAAAATATATGTCTATCTGTAATGTTGCAGATGCCTTTGTTGGAGGTGTGATTGGCTTGCTGTTTGCCTACATCTGCTACCGGCAGCACTACCCACCGTTTCTACACATGGACTGCCACCTGCCTTATGCCAGTCTGGCTGCTGCCGCTCACATCCCCTCGCACCCCCAGGACGATCCCCAGCCCACCGACAACGCCACAACCCTTCCCCTGGAGGGTCTGACGGAGGGGTCGGTATGACTAGTACCCACCCAGGACCTTCCTGCCATCCTCACCCAGCCACCAAACCCTCCTGCCCATCCCCAATGACTGACTGACTAGCACTTGTATACATTCCAGTGGACAGTAATACACCTCACCCATCCTGCTACTCTCTCTCTCTCCCTCTCTCTCTCTCTCTACCACCTACATCCTTTTCCGTTTAGTTGTTATACCCTCTCTGAATCAGCAGCCTTGCTGGTCTATATTTAGACTTGATGTATGAGAGGAGTCTAAGAATATGGGGCATCACTGCCGAGAGAGAAGAGAGAGAAACACGTGGAAAACTTGAGGAAAATTGTCTTTGTTTAAGGAAAATTTTTAATGTCTGTGAAATGAAGTGAAGGAGGATTTGCTGAGCGGGTTACACGTGAAAAACGTTGCCGGCTTTCGGTGGAATTTTTTCCCTCGTCTGCTTAGCGGGAAATGGGGTTAGCTGGTATTTTGATGCTGCAATGTGTTTGATGTTGGATTCTCAAGGGGTTCAGAGAGGGAGGTGAGCAGACCCCGAATCCTATGAAATGTCACAGCAATCAAACCGTGATATATAGCAATTGAACTACTAAATACAATACACTGTGTCAGATGTCACAGGTCTAAATAATTGATGGGATTCAATAGAAGTCAATGCCAGAAATCCATTGACCTCCATTGACAAATTTTTCTATCAGATGTTTAGATGTAAGCCGCATTTTGACTGGAGGTCTGAGACTTGCTCAAAGACTCAAGTACTCATGGCGCTTTAATCGCTCTTCCACTGCTTTTCGAAATTCCTGGTTGTCAGTGGCAACGTAATGATAAATATAGAATCACTACATTCTTGGAGAGAAGCGCTGGCCCATGACAAGAACAATGTTCAATGTCCCCCCAGTCTGTTCCTTACTTTTCTCCATTCCCCCATCCTTTTTTTTTCATTATATCATCTCCTCCCTTCTATTGGGAGGAGATGTTGCTGTTCTTGTACAATCCTGCCTCGCTGCAAACTGCCCTACCCTCCTTTTTCTGCCTCTCCTTGTCACTGTCAAACTTTATTTTCATGATCCCTATATTTAAGAAAAGGTGACCACAGGTTGTGCAAGGATTGGGACCCAAATTGCAGCTCAGTAAGGGCAATCAATAACAGGCAGGTGGTACTGGCGTGGTGGAAGTGTGTCTGGGCAAGCATAAACTCCAATCTGATCCTGCATTAATCCTCATTACGGGAGGTTAGCCAGTGTTACTTGTGAGGACATTAGGACCACATGAGATGACCCAAAGACGGCCCAAGCATTACAAATGGGTTTCGGCCTGCTGTAGCCTCACAAATAGACAATCTAGCATTCAGGAGAGAGCGGGTCTGAACCAGGATGACATTTGTGAAATGTTTTCAATCATTTATTTTTGATTAGTTCATATTCCGAGCCTTAATTTAGGGACACCATATTGAACTGTAGCAGACACCAAAGATTTGTAGCGTTCCTCTGCTCAGATTATATGCACCCTATTATGTTCTATTATGGGAGACAAGACACATATCTAGATAACAGGTTCAGCTGAGCACTTTGTAGCCTCTCATCAGTGTTTTTCAGAAATGATGAATAATTTTGTATCCTTGGTTACTGTTGGTTTTTGTACATTTTTATCATTGCTGTGACATTTAAAGGATGAAGTGCAACCTCAGCTTACCTCTAACCCAGCTATGCTACAGCATGGAGAGACAAAGACTATAGATACACAGTGAAAAGCAGGGGGACAGGAACAGGAGATAACTTAAGATTGGCATCTAAATGGCATGTTTTCAAATCAGAGGTAAACCAAATCTAAAATTCTGTTTTATAGTTTTATCTTGCCATGGTGTTAGTCATCATGCCACCTTTTACATTTGCCAGTCTCCGCTGTCTACAGACTACAGAATGATAAGAATGAATAATTTTGTAAATGCTACATAATGTAACAGGAAAGAAAGAAAGACGAGTCGTTTGTGTGATTGTAGGCTCAATGAGGCTCATGGCTGTTACAAAAAAAGAGAGTTGTTCGAAATTCCTTTCAACGTCATTTCTTCAAATCAGCCACGATCAAGCCTCTACTACTAACGCAGCCCACTGGCAGCTTCTTGAAGAGTGTGTGCATGTGTGTGAGCGTGTGTGTGTGTGTGTGTGTACGTGTGCGTGCATGCATGTATGTGTACATTCAGTGTGTGTGCGTCCTCTGGTATGGTGAAGTCTATGCCGCACCAGTGCAATACAAAGTGGAACTGTACGAACTTTTCCTGACATCTTCAGCGGATCGCCCTTGAATAAACGCTAGACTCTGGACATCAGACTCGGACACGATGGGACTCGAGATGACCGGAGGGTAACTTGTAACCTGTTACCTGGTTTTCAGAGGAGTCTAGTGTTTTCAAAGGGCTCTGGAAATCTGTAACTCTACCATTTTGAAATCTAGAGACAGATTTGCAATGAAATTATTGTCAGACACACACATTTTGTTCTATAGACCTACGGTTGCCTCACTGAGCCACCAGATGTTTCCATTTTGCCTTTTTTTTCTCACATGTAAAATGGTGTATGTTTAAAGAGTTAATTTCCCAACCTAGATTTCATGAGGACTAAAAAACACAACATCCATAAATTGTGGAGTATCCTGTCTGCAAAAGTACCACCATTTTATCACCCAACTTCAGTTTCTCACTGTTTCCTCTAATTGTTACATAATTCGTTTTCATTTGGTGCTATAAATAATGTTGTAGGATTAGATGTCACTTATTTTCAAATAGTGGGTGTCTCATTTTGAAACGAAGCTCTTCAATCCTTTTCTACAGGAAAAAAAAAAGTTATCTGAGGTTTAAAAAAACGATTATAGAATATCAAATTATTACTGATAAACATTTTCTTTTATTTGTTTTTCCAATCAAATGCTCAAGGGCAACCAGTGCTTTTTACTCTTTGAAGTTTTTTTCAGTCATTTTACCATTCCAAGGATTGAAGGAAAAGAAACAAACAAAAAAAAAAACAAATAAATATATTAATGAATAGATGTCTTTGGAAAAAAAATGAGTGTAAGACTAGAAGCTTACCTATCATTGTCTATGGCATGCCAGTTCCATTTGTGAGAAAAGACTATTTTCTATGGATAAGCATGTCTGGCCTTGAGAACTCTTTGAACTGTGTTTTGCTGTTTATATTCTTTATGTACAATAAAGGACTGCAGCTGTGTGAAATTTGTCCATGAAGACAACAAAGCAGCCTAATGTATCTTGTAAAAGCTTGATCAGTGGAGCCTGCGTTTGTGGCTGCGAAGGAAACTCTGGGCCACAGGAGCAAGTCGCTTCACCGGATCCGACACATCATGCTCGAAACATCAAGGTTTGAGGATATCCATCTCAAATAGATATACCTTGTGATCAGAAGATAGATATTATTACGTTATCCCTTATTATATGCAAATGAACAATCTCACATTATGCAGCAGCAGGCGTTCGAAAGACAAAATATACCCCAAGTTCAGTTCAGTCAATTTATGCTTCAATGGACTTGCTGCCGGATTGCACAGAGCTACGGAAGCAGCTGGGTGTGTGTGTGTGTTTTACTTTCTGGTCCAAGTGGAGGTGTGTGTTGTGCTGTTCTGCATCAGTTGTGCTGCACTCTTGTTTAGGGTGTTTCCAATAAACGTGTATATGCTGAAGACTGCCTGTTGCTTTTCATATCGGTGGGATTTCTTAGCACTGTTTTCAAATGGCAAGTAATACTTTTAAAGGGATGGAAACCAGGATGGTAAAATATATATTTTATAAATATATATTTTCTTATTTGGCATTACTCTTGAGTCTGTTTTAGGGGCTGCATTTTGGACAGTAATACATTCCAGTGGGCTACATGGGCTTTAGTTCCCCTTATAGGGTAATGTAATTGTTGCAACTCTGGTAAGACCTACCAACTGTCCACAAAGTTAATATTACTGAGTTGGGACTGAAATAGCTACAGGTTTCACAAGTACTGCAACAATATGATAGCAAATGTTTTCCTAGCTAACATTGCTGTAAAGTGCCCTGGCTAAAAACACTTTGGACGTTTGTAGTGGAGTTTATCTGAGAAAGTCAACAGCTGACGCCTTTGCTAGCTAAAGAGGGAACAGCTTGATCCAAAAAATAAAAGTGCTTTGCTAGCCCTCGCCTCTTCTGATGTAGATGGTAAAATAATCCTCAGTAAAATGGATTTCTATGCAGGAACAGCACAAAATCGACATGCTGTGCTACTTAACAGTCACTGTTACTCAGTGTCATTTGATGAGCCTAGTGGAGGATAACAGGTGTAGCTGAAGAGTCAATCAAACGGGGCGGGAGTTGTAAAAGCTGTTCTGATTGGATCACCCCGCTCTTACATTTGAAAGTAGCTTTAAATCCTCAGCACAACTGTGCCTTAGACTGAGAAGAAATAAACTCATAGGCCTCTGCATAGAAGGGACTTAATGCTCACATTTTCGTGATGATTTAAACATCCAGAGATGACAATCAAAACACTTTAATGATATCTTAATTTTTTTAGTTTCCTGTTCCTTCAAAAGTAATTGTCACTGCATTTAGTGAAAGGTAACTAGCTATACTACAAAGTGCATTTGCATTACCCACTTCAAAAACAGTATGCAGTATGACTTGTGCTGCCAAACCTTCTCTGTGTTACACCTGTTACTTACACTGAGGAGATTATGAATCTTCATTTTTTTAGTTTGCCAGCAGCATGTCTCAAAAACTTTTTAACAGATTACTATAAGATTTAGCAAACAGAAAGAGTTTGGTAGTTCTCTGGGACTTCCATAACTATTATCCTTTTCCCTTATCCATTTTTTAAAAGCAAGGACTATGAAACAAACAGATATAGAGAGTTGATTATAAATCCTTAGAGCATGTTTGCAGGGTCAAGACAGCCATTGAACTTCAAATTGAAGTGACAGTAATAATACCTCTGAGAACAACAGCAAGGTAAAGAGTTGTTCAGGGTGAGCAGAGGTTTGCTCTCGCCACAAGAGCCTCTTAGTTTGAAAATACAATGCAAGACGTGTGCTCTGGTTTTTAAAACAGTAATGAGATTCCATGGGATTTCACTTTTAATCCAATCTTTTTTTTAAATTTGTGCTAATGAAAATGAAACAGCATGAAATAATTAGAAAAGTGACATTCTAACTTTAACATAACTAATAACAGATCGCCACAAAGAAGTAACATGACTTCTCTTAACATGCTACCCCTATACTGTAGTTTGAAATGAATTATTTTGAGTTATTCTGAAGGGCTGAAAATTGAATCCCTGAATATTTCCATGAAGATTATTAACCCCCGTGGCCTTGTCAGTAATGAAACAAGGCTTACTGAATAACAAGACAAAGACAACACAAATCAATATGGTTCTTGCTCCAAGACAGCCGCCCTCTTTGGTCCACCGATAAGCCATCGCCATTTTATTTCTTTTTTAAAAGCTTATTAGAGAGGAATGACAGTGGTAAGAAAAAAAAAGCGAGGCCATTAAGAGGGAGGGTGAGAGTGAAAGAAAGAAAAGACCACCTTCAGGTATGCACTGATAGAGAACTTGTCGGCGGTTTGCGAGTGCCGTCTGTTAACAGCCCCTCCAATCTGTATTGAGCACACAAGTGTCATGATTGACTTGCTGTAGAGAGAATTTCCATTTGTTTTCAAAATAAAAGCGTCACCTTGCTTAGTCTGGGCGCTACACTGTCCCACACATCTGATCCTTGAGGGTGATATATAAATAATCAAATGGCGGATAATTGCTTCTGGATTTGTTTTTAACTTGCCAGTCCTCATTCAGTCTTGTACCTTTGACTCGTTCCCAGTGCATGATGAGTCTATGCTTCAGTCAAACAGCAAATTATCGGAAAACCTGGATTCTTTTCTTTCAGCTGACATTGAAACTGAATCTGTAAAGAGGCACATTTTCCCTGAGAGATGTTGTTATTGTTGAATACTGTAGTGTGAAGAGACACATTGAGCAATTACACCTCAGTGTGTACTTTTTGAACGTAGCAGCAACACACCCACACATCATCGATTATGCAGTGAGGCAGTTGTGCTGTTTACTCATTAAAACGTGCTCCTAAGCAACTCCTACCCTGAATCCTAAAAAAAAAAAGCCATGTGCTGTGTGTGTACTTTATATCAATACCGTTGACGTAACACGGTGCGTTATTATTTGCCAAGTCGCACTGCTGAAGACCAAAATTTGTAGCTTTTACCTCAGATGTCTGGCAGGTACGTGTTTGTTTACCTTGGAAATGAAAGACATTCTTTCCTTTCGGCAGGTGAATGATTACAAAGCTCTATTGGAGGTGCAGTGTGTGTGTGTGTGTGTGTGTGTGTGTGCGTCATACCTCCAAACATCCAGTGTTCGCTAGCTCCTCAAATATGAATGAGCAGCGCTACTATTGCAGTCAATTCAACCTGGATCTAATGCATCAACAGTCAGTAGGCATCCAATATCACTTAACATTGCAGTACCCTTCGAGATGCAGAACATAACACTCCATCACCCTCAATGTTTTCAAACCATTCTCTCCTCCCAATGGTATTTAAATGAAGATCTCATAAACCTGCAGCAACATTAGCGCCTGGCGTTATGGCACGGGGCTCATTAACATGCCGATTGCACAGATGTTGCCAAAATGGTGCACAAAAATAATTGTGGACATCAGACCAATTTAACTCTACTAGGACATTTGACAGGACTGCCCTGAAAAAACATGACCCTGTTGTAGCTCATCTAATTTATGTATCTATCAATAAAGATTTTCTGACCTTGCCAATGTTTTTCAATTCATTACAACATAAGATTTAAATAATAAATTCTTATTACTCTCCTCCTTTTCTTATTTAGTATCTTTTTTGACAAACTGCGACATTTCTAAATAATTGATGAGTCTGAAGTCTGAGGCAAGCGGCAAATAAAGGAGTCATCAGATTGGCTCATAATTAATGGATCAGCCTAGGAATGCAAAGCCCTTCTTTTAGAAGTCTCTTTTGTGGAGTTGTAACAGACATCAGAAAGACAGGGGAATAAAATCAAAGTGTGTGTTTTCTGCTGAGTTCACCTGGAGCCAAAAGACGTAATCAAGATGAACAATTCTTATAAAATGGATGTATTATTTACATATTTATATTTCCATCGCTCACGGTGCATTTATGCTGTCTTCTTAATTACAGCTGCCAGGCAAAGAAGTGCAATTGCCGCTCTGCAAGACTAATTCATTTTCTTCTTGTGTAAATGTCGGGCATTGGCTGATGAATTGGTCAGACTTCATTATAGATAACTACCGGACTCACTCTGAGATAATGTGAAAATCATCTTCACACTCTCCCTGAACCTGTTGTGGAAACGTCATTCCAGTCATGCCTGTAAAGGTCTGTAAGCTGCTAATCTGACAGCATTATGGGCCCATGCATGGCACTCATCATCACGTACCCTGGACACTATACATTAAATTCATTTTCTGTGTGACTGGGTTGGAATAAGTAACATTTCTATATATTGACAGGCAAATATTGCATTATCAAGACTGCATGTGTGAGATGGCCATGCACAATAAACTCAGCATGAATTACAGCTGAGGAGGAAACTGCCATGCATAATAGATCAATAGCATTGAGCAGACTTCTGTAGATGTACCTTTTATGCTCCTGGTAATTCCTCCTGGGTTCTGTGCTATATACCAGAACTCAGTGATTTCTGTCATGTCTGCCTCATCAATACGCAAACCGCAGTTCTGTCAAAGTGCAGTCAGCACTGGAGTACAAACCCTCAAGGACGGGCCTGGGGATTTGTTGGCAAAGTGAGCGTCAGTCTTACTCCCTCGGTTTTAAATGCTAAATACTGATTGCGCTCTCATTCAGCTCGCTCAGAGGGGAAAATTGATCCACATCAATCTGAGGCATGGCATAGTCAAAAGTTTGCAAAGGACAAAACTATTTGATTGGGAGAAAGGAGCGAGTCTCATGAGGGAACCTTTTCAATTAATCATCAGAAGGGGATTGAGAAACTTTATCAACTTTACTTTTCTGGTAGACAATCAATTTTATCTCACTTTATGCAATACAGAACAAGATCTTTCTCCCTCTTCTTTACACAAACCCACAAGTGCTTTTTTATTTTTTATTTTTTCCATGTATGCTTCTACTTGTAGGTGTTTTAAGTCAGTGGTACAGTGCTGGAAATAGAATATTCCATAGCGTGAATATTAACTGGAGAAAATAAAGTATAATGTAAATCAGAAAAAGTTGCCTTCTTCACCCGGGAGTGTGCAGGACCATGTACAGATCACTCCCACACATTCTTATTTTGTGTGCAGAAATACAGGGCTTTCTCTTAAAGGTGCTGCAAGAGCATTTTACTGTAACCTTTAGCAAAATAATTACCTCATTAATTTTGGCACATTAATCTCCAAATTAATGTGTCAAACGTGTCCGGAAGATCTGCAGCCTCTACACTGCATTTTACATTGTGTGAGATAAGTTTGTGTGGAACCTACTGGATTGCTTTGTGGGGCAAAACAGGAAGTGGGAGCTGTTCTTCTGGAGCTAATTTTTAAAAGCTAATGTTTTCAGTTTTTTTTTTTTTTTAATGCTTGATGGAAAAAGAGTAAAATGTCGATAGAAAA
>OMKZ01003815.1:50971-73831 GCA_900302535.1 Neoniphon sammara
GTCCGTCTATTTCTATTTATCTCCCTTTCTCTTCTTGTCTTTCTCTTTTTCCTTCCCATCCTAACCAGAAGCTATGACTGCGAGAGGAGAGGCAACAGAGGGCAGCTTCCCCTGACACCGCAGGAGGATGTGAGCAGAATAGCTCCAGCGTTCACTCCCTATAACACATACCCACACGCACGCTCGCACACACACATGCACGCACAGATAAACACACACACCTCCCACCTCCCTCAGCAGCCCCTACTGCTGCTGTTAAATCCCAGTACAAACACACAGCTCCATGGCCATATGGTGTTCTCTCCCCTTCTCCTCTCCCGCTGGGCAAACAGGCCTTGGAAAACAGCATTTCTCTCGGACCGTTGTTTAGCTGGTGATCTCCCTTCAACAGAGCTGTCGGTCTGTCTCATTACCTCTGAATGCCTCCGTTGAAATCCCCGTGTAAAGCTCTCACCCGTCTGGGGCCGTGCTTAAATTTAAAACTGGAGTATACGGCGCTGATGGACTGTGAAAAAAAAAAAAAAAACAAGAATAAAAGAGATAACTTCCAGTAGGTGAGGGACCAGGTAGCAGGTCAGTGCTTATACTGGACCCATAACTGTGCCTTAAATCACCAAGTGGAGCTTCAATAGAGTGAAACGTCCCATTCTCCCTAATTGAGATGCAGTATGTTCCCTATTTGCCCAAATGAAACTCTGGCAGTAGGTACAGTCACTGCTTTGGCTATGGGAAGTAATGTTTGAAATTTAAAGGTACCCAATTTAGTTTGTGACCACTAGTGGCACTATAGTGCACACCAGGAAAACCAGGTCCTGTTTTATTACATAGCATGCTATCCAGCATGCCTTGAGCATGGGTTTGACATATTACACACTGGAGTTGAATTTGTGCTTTTTTTTTTTTTTTTGAAGACCAATACTTATTCCAATCCTTTTTTTTTTGCTGAAGCTTTTTTTTCAATATTTTTTCAATATCTTTGAATTTGAAAATTCCAATGCAAAAAATCAACAAGAAAGCAAGAGAAAAAGACCTAGAAAAGAACCTCTTTCATACTGGAGAGGGATGTCATGGACACACTGATAGCCGTATTCAGAAAAAGGCAGATATCAACCCAACACTGTTGTGCACCTTTAAAGCTAAAATATGTAACTTTTTCACTTTTAAAAATGAAAAAATGACTTCCTTAACCTCTGTGACCCTGTGTGTTGATGCCTAATTTTTTTTCCCATTTGCCTGAAATTGGCCGGGACGGGATGTTTTGGGGGTGTATACCTTTTGCTGTGGGCGCGGCCTTCAGGGAGCTGTGTTGGGCTGTCATCCAGAGAGAGCTGGACTCACCAAGGATCTTTGACCTCTCTCCTCTCTGTGGGATCCTTTGGCATAACACATCACACACCAGTATTCTGTGCACACTGACCTCTCGCTGCCATTTAAGACCGCTGATGTGTTAAGTTGCCTAGTGCAGCGGCAAAAAAAGAAGAAGAAAAAAAGTGGGGGTTTGAGCAAGTTATATCAGCATACTGGGGTTTGGTTCTCATTTGCGCAGTAGTTATAGTCAAGGGTAAATACACAGGGAAATACACAGAAATGGGCCTTTGGGGTTTTGAGCACTAGCTTGGTAGTTTTATTTGGCTGCCATCCACAAAACATTTTCAGCCTCATTCTAGCTAATTTGGACTATTTGGCCCTATTCACAGGCTGGTGTACTAATAAAGTTTCTAGTGGCCGTTTGGGTGTTTCTGGGGGCGACGTGCAAAAAAATAAACAAAATCATAATAGCACAATGTGTGATATGTTAATCACCATGGCCAAAATTCTTGAATAATAACCACCAGTGGTTATTCGGCATCAAACATGATGTACTTTTAATGAGCATACTGGGAAATTAGAACTTAGTCATGAACTTCTGAAGAGGGTTTGTGCTGCTCAGTGCATTCCTGTCCTTAATTCATGAAAACAAGGGTCCTGCAAAGAGAACAGAGAAGAGAAAAAAGATATATAAAAGGATGAAGGATTTTGTCTTTGGATAGAGAGCTGAGTTCAAATGTCATCAAAAAGCATTCCATCAAAGCTGCATAGTTTGATTAAAAATGACTGTGTACCATCAGTAGTATCGGGAAAAAAGAGGAAGAGACCCCAGCTGTGTTTGATAGGAAGAATGTATCAAACAGGTGTGGGAATCAATAAATGGTGGCTGTGTTGTGAGGTAAAGAGCACACTTAGGAAATGTTCCTGCAGTCTACAGTAAATGTAATACATCCATGTATTTGAGCATGAGTTTTATGTAATAAAGAACTGGTAATCCAATCCAAGTATATGGGCCACCTCTTCACTTAGTCGTTCTTCTAATTTCCCATCACTTGCTCTAAAGCTCACTCCTTTTTGTTGTTCTGTAGTGTAAGGTTGGCCGTGAAAATCAATATCAAGACTTTTGTAGCCACACTTCCTCTTAAAAATCCTTAAAAGCTGTTTTTGGCGCTATTAAAAAAAAATAAAGCAATGGAGCAGACTGCATACTGATTGCAGATGGTGTCAAATTAAAATTCGTCGCACAGTACATCGTGGCACAGACCAGCATGTTGTCAGACTGGGGAAAACTGGCTCCTGTGCCGGGCTGAGTAATGATACAGCATAAGATAAAATGCCCCGAGCTGTTTAAATTGCTGTACAATGTATGGTGAAAACAACCAAAAAATCCAGTCATAGTACGAGGAAAAACAGAAACACACCCTTAATATTTTTTACATTACAATCATTTCTACATTCACATGCTCACCAATATCCCCTAATGTTCAGCATACTCAAGTTCTCAGTTTATGATTTGGCACATGTTATCGTAATCCGGATAAGCTCTTATGAGACTCCCAAATATAATAGCTGGGGATGTGCTGATATTACAGTATGTGGTATATTGAGGCCTACCTTGTTGACTGTTGGTTTTCATTATCTGTTCAAGCTTGGTTCCCATGGCGACATGCAGTCTATTCTGTACTGTACATGCACAGAGATATTCATGATGGAGATATATAACGATCCATATCCACAGTGTATCCTGAATAATACGATTAGAGATTTTGTCTTCTGCTCACTAATGCAGGGGTTTCCAGAGTTTTTCATATCGAGGACCCCTCAAATACTTTTGCAATAAACCACAGGCTCCATCTAATAAAACTTGAAATTTTGCTGTTACATTTAACTGGGTACAGCATTCATATGGTTTGACCAAATACCTCAATATCGATAGTGTGCTGGTACTGTCGTTCATTTCATAAGATATTCAGAGATTTCTGACAGTCATTAGTAATGTGGATTTGATAACCAAGCAGGTAGAGGCAAATAATAGAACAGCTACAGCAGTTTAATAATTTCAGAAAACCACATCGCTTTACTGTAACACTGAATTTAAAACCAGGAACACTTCTGCCATATCATGCTATTACGATATCCAAAAATCACAGACAATATCTAGTCTCATATCACAATATCGATATAATATTGATGTATCACCAAGCCCTAGGTGAGGTCATGCCAACAGGGTGAAGAGTGAAAACTATAAGCAAAATAGTGATCCTGACACATACACGTTGTGCTGACTTCTAGGCAGTGAAATAATAATGCAAATTGTGGGAACCCTCAGGGATGCCCTCTAGGACCCCTGAGGAACCCCATGCACTTTGGGAACCACTGTACAAGTTTGTGCCCCTGTGAACCTCCAAGGCAACCCAACTAATTGTTGTCTGTCACCTTAGTATGACTGAACAGTTCAAAGAGAGCGACTCATAGCCGAAAGTTCATTCTGGATGAGAGCTGCAGGTAGAAGTATAAAATATTCTCCATGCATATTGAGTTGCTGTATTTTCCTTGCACATCCACCATCCTAAACAGCTTCTAAGAACATTAAATTTGCACCTAGACGTATAATGCCAGAGTCTTCAATCCCCCTCCAGCCTACACACACACACACCACATAACCCTCTCTCACCATATAAACATATATACTTTTAGTGTGTAAAGTGGATATTTAACTTTGAGAATAAGCTCCCTCCAAAATCCAGTAACGGCTTGGTTCAGTTAGAGGACAGGCTTGAAGGACAACCGCCATGTGTTCATATTAGAATAATGATCCGGAAATTACTACCCGCTCTCTCCTTCATACTCATCCCCTCTCAGCCCCTGGGTCCCCAGCTCAAGGCTTGTCATGTTCACTTTAATAGTCATTTATTATTGCTAAATTTGGGGGAATTGAGAATCAACAGCTCCAAAGTAATTTCTGCTTATCGCCGTGCCCTCTAGTGACCGCGCAATGTGACGATTGCTATCGTTGTCTCGGCGGAACAGAGTTTAGAGACGGAGAGGGAGAGAATACACTTGTGGCACAAGCGCCTGTGGGAGAGCAAACTCCTCCACAAACAACATTTTGTGAGGAGATTTTGGATCGGGAGCTTTTTCAAAACAATACTGCGGAGAGGGTGGAACGTGTTTTTTTGTGCATGTATATTTTCATTGCCGCCGATGCATGAATTCATTTTGGGCCTTGTTGTTTTGATGTTGGTCATGTTGACTTATCCGTAGCTAATTTCTATCATCCATATTTGGCTGCTTCTGCTGTCAACAGATGGTAAAATGGTAACCCAGCAAACATTTTGACATTGAATCGATGTTGATTGGACAACCTTCACCAACACTGAAAATCTGAAAGTTGCCAACATGAAAGTTTAAATGACATCTGTAGCCATCCCTTGCTGCTACCTGCATCGTTTTGTGCAACGGGGACCTAAATGTCTCTTTGATATCAGTTCCAAATCTGTTTTTAATTTCATTTTTACCACACTAAAATACATTGCAAAAAAAATGTTCCTCTTGTTTGGGGTGACATTGAACCTGCACGGGGTTCCACTTCCTGCTCATTGGCAGCCATCAAATGCTTTCTGGGAGGCTTTAATGTCTTTATTTAATTGTATTAGGCATAAACAGAGAGACTGGTGGCATCGCTGACAAGTTAGCTGTAGCCTGCAAGGTCCCAGGAAGGCCCTTAGGAATCTGTTGCAGCCTCACTTAAACACTGAGCCCCCTTACTGGACCCAGAAGCACTACAATAAGTTGAGTGATTTTATTCTACAGCTAGCACTTCACTGTGGTGCTTTTGCCTGGAACAGAAAAAAACTCCCAGCAGGGTGCTAAAATACAAACTCTGACACTGCTGCATTACAGAATTCTGGGGAGAAAAAAAAAATTGTACATCCATATGTCCCAAAGATTGCACCACATAAACTGCACTTAAATCTGTGTATCTACATCGTATTTCACTGCTTTGGTGTCTCACAATAAGTGTCAACTTATCTTTTTTTTAAATCCCCAGTGTGGATTTTCCATCACTTCCATTATGCTTAGGTAAGCATAGGTCTTTGAGGATCGTGACTTGCAGATGGAAAGTAAGATTTTGTACACTGTCTCAGCTCAGTGTAATGCAAAATACAATACCAGGCCTATTTACCGACAATATACATGTAAGTAAACCCGCGGGAGCCCCAAGACCCACTTAGATTTCACAGTAATCTATCACATTCTGGCGGTCCAAGTGCTCTGTCAATCAGTGCGGGAATGGAAGAAAAAATGCTTTGTTCCGAGATCCTCTGCAGTGGTACCACCCGTTTGTTTATGCTCGGATTAAAAATTAGGCTTTCAAAATGCTCAGGATAGACGCTATGTCAGTTTCATTCTAAAGGGCTTGAAACTCGTTTAAACTAAAGGGTCCAGCGAGTCTGCATTCAGAGGAGGTGCACTAATAATGCGGCATAATCAGATTACTTTGATCCATTTTAATGCCAGTAGGTGGCCGCTTTCCCTCTCTCCTCCTCTCCTCTCCTCCACTCTCCTTATCCTTTTCTCTTTCACTCTCTCCCTCTCCATCACTCTCTCTCCCTCGCTCCCCCTCTCTCTCTCTCTCCTACCTCTCCACTGGTGGTATGTGGTCTCGTGCAGCAAGGCGGCAGTCTCATTAATCCAGCTCTCATGGCAAACTAGTCCCTGGGGGCGAGAGAGCACACTTTTTAAAAAGTGCCCTGTCACACACTGGCACATCATTTGCATTTAGGTTAAAACCAGTCGGGACTCTTAAATCTTATTTACGGGGAGAGGGAACTCCCTCTTCACTGCGGCACTGGAGCATCAGTTATTGTCAGGCCAAACCTTGTTATACTCACGCAATTATACACATGCGCTGCTGTTTCACCGTAAAAGCATCGAGTGTTTTGGTGCGTACGCAGGTTAGGATCTATATCAGGGTTATGGTTATTATCCGGTGTGCAAGTGTTTTCTATGCTGGCAATCGACGTAATGGCCCATCCAACAAAGAAAAGAATCTAGACAGTCATTTATACCGATACGCTGTGTTGCCCTTTGCATACAGTCGACACTGAGCTTACAAAATATTAGCCACACCCGCTCGTGCCATGAAATGGACTAAGCCAGGTGAATCCTTGCAAAGGTTCAACCTTTGATTCATAATTGATTTTTCATTCCTTTCAGGCATGAAGTGGAGAGACAGATGAAGGGGAGAAAACAGATTAAAGGATTTTAAAGCCTTGAATCAATTGAGAGTCATTTTGTGCAGGTGCAAAAGTAACTAAAGTTTTGTACACGGTGTAAAAAAGGCCTGTGATCAGCAGGAAAATGTTGCTGGCAAGTTTTTCTCCGGCTAGTAATCAGCGTAATGGTGTTGTGTAGCATGGGTTTAGCCTTAGTTTATATATAGATTTCTGCACAATGCATTACAGTGATATGTGGGTTTCTGCAGCGTGAGAGCTGAACGTCTTGTGCGTTTCGTGCCGCACCTCTTCGGTACCCTTCCCCCGGCTCTACAACCCTAGTTGTTTCTGTCCTAATTTTCATCTCCCATGCCAGCTGAAGTGCCTCAACTTACTGCTTTGAGTCAGTCAGCGCTGGGCTCTTCTTTTGATCAGGCCTCATCCTCATTATTATTTACAGACCCTGATTTCTCCCCGCAACCACTGCTACACGAATAAACCAGCACATAGTGTGGACTTTGATCATTTATAGACTATTCACTAAAGGACTTTGTATCCCTGTACGCATCCGCACCATCCGTTTCTGATCTGGATTGTGCTTGCATTGCTTCTTTTTCTGCGTTGAATGATACATGTACAGTTTATCGCTTCAGCACCTTGGCCTCCATTGTATTACGGTTTGTCTGTGTGCTAAGTTTACTGTGACTTTTTTTGTTATGATGTGCACCAGTCCGGTTTTGATATATTTGGCGTATAGCTTTTTGTACTGTTTTGTGTAATGGTAGCAATTAGTGTCCACAAGCAGTATAAGCCCTTCTGTCCACAAAAGCCTTTTTTTTTTTTTTTCTTTTTGCTGAAGGCAGCATGTTTTTCTTTGTTAACAATGGGAGCACCATGTATTCATGCTCCTCTAAAAACACCAGGGGCGCGGCAAGTTGCTGAGTGTGTTTTCTGAGCCGGGCACCTGGCATTTATTTATGGCCGCTGAGAAGTGAAAGATGCTCAGCTTGTCACCGTCACTTTTTACCCCGCCGTCCAATCACAATAGAGGAGGGGCGGGACAAATGCTACAAAGACCGGCCGTCACATCCTGAAAGTTCAAAACAATGACCAAAATGAGGAGAAACTGATTTTGTTTGTGTCCATGTGTCTCGTCGACAAGACTGTGAAATTATGCATCTGCAGCAGATAAATTGAATTGTTACTTTTGCATATATTCCATCCCATAGCGACCAAAAAGCCTTGCTGCACCTCCAAGCGCTCTCTGCTGGGTGTTTTCAGAAGCATTCTCACTTAAGAACAAACACTTTGGTAGCGGGCACAGTCATCTTGTGAGTTCATTTTCATTTAACTCGAGAAATCATCTGGCCACGGGGCGGAACCGATCATCATCCTTTGAAGGTGTGGCTAAGCTAATGACGACAGTTAAGAAACAGTAGGTCTTCTTCTGTTGATTCCAAACAAACCACTGTTGCTGCTGCTAAAAGCCTAAAACGCATCACTTCCTGTGCACATCAGGATTTTTCCCAGGAAAGTGTTTAGAGCAGCAAATAGAAAAGCTTTCATGAACTGGCCATAGGTTGAATCACTATTGTGTTTAATCAGTTGGCGCAGTACAAGGTGATCAGAGCAGCTCACTTAAAGGTATATAAATTTTCTGACTTGCTTAGTTAAACAAGAGTAAATGAATGCATTTAATATCACTATTAACTTGTTTGAACAGGAAAGCTGGCCAAGAAGAGCACATATTTCTCTCCAGCAACAGCCTGCTGCAGTAGTGAGTAAATGGACAGGACAGTTGGAGGTGGGATTTGCACTCCAGCCTTGCACAGCGATAAGTCTTGTGATTTCTGGTTCAGTTCACATATTCCAGTCGAACACACTTGCTCCATGCGACCCACAAGCCTCATGCACATTTCCTACACCGCACGCTTGCATAACAGAATATTACCCACAAAGCCTCGTCATGCATTCATAATGCTTTCCACTCCTGCACTCGCGCGTGTTTTGACGTGTTTACAACGAAAAAGGGAGTGGAGTGTATTGTCACAGAGTGCAGCGACTAGGGTACAACACAAAGCACAGTGTGGATTTTCAACAAGCCAATGAATGTCTTTTATGCCCTGTAGGTAAACCACAAATTCTCAGCTGCGGGCTCCCATAAAATCACAGCTGACTGCCATTTTTTCTTTTTATTTATTTATTCTTCTGTTACTCAACCTGAATATGGATATAAATATAAACATCTAAAGTAATTTATGGATGACTTAACTTTCCTTGCCCTCTTTAGAGATATATCAACCAGTTGTGCCCTGTTGATTTGGCACATATCTACATCTAACATTATTTTCCTCTCACTATTATTTTTTGTTTATTTTACTCAAAACCTTTTGGAATGCAGTGTGAAAGAGTGAAATACGGTGGCCCAGAGAGGCCACCCCAAAACAAATCAATGGAATGCCAGCAAAAGGCAAAACACATGCAACAGCTTGGCACATGGCATGTTGGAAACACACTGCAACTTGAGAAAGCACAAGCAAAACGCAAAACACATGCATCAACTTAACAACACACACGGCAATAAAGAAGCGCACCGCAAACAGAAAAAAATAAGCAAATACAGAACTGCTGCAATACTCAGACAGCACAGTGGAACTAAAATGCTCCTGGAGGACACATTATAGGAAACACCAGGGTATGGTGATGGAAACTGTAAAATGTGGGCCTGTAAAGCCCTTTGAGACTGTGAACAGTGATTTTGGGCTCTAAATAAACTTGAACTTGAACTTGGACTTGAACTTGGATCGACATTAAGAATTTACATAAAGTTGCCTTTATGTTATAAGCCTATCCAAAACAGAACCTGAAAAATGTTATTAAAATTCAGTTCTCATAATAATATAGTGGGGTCCATGTTGGTTGTAAAAAAACAAAAAAAACAAACAAACAAAAAACAACAACAACATAACAGTGCTGGCAGTCAATAGAAAGCCAAAAACAACCTTCCTAAACTTTAACCACAGTTACAGACTACCTGAAAACAAATCTACCTCATCAAACCATTCGCTTTTACTTGTAACATTAGACCTACACTCACACCATGACTGTCATTATGAAATATCTGTAATTTTCTGGTCTGTTTGGTGTATATTTCACCAGTATTAAGTAACAGCCACTGGTTGGTTGCTGTGAAATTTGTGACGCAGCTGTAAAGCCTGTATTTATTACACTCTGACCCTCTGTGTGTGTGTGTGTGTGTGTGTGTGCCGTGTGGCAGAGATCTCTGGGAACTCGGAGGACATCCCTCTGGTGCGCTGGAGGCAGCAGTGGCTGGAGAACGGGACTCTGCTCTTCCACATCCACCACCAGGACGGCAGCCTGAACCTCCCGGGGCTCTCCCCGACCGAGGACCCCGCCAGCGACTCCGCAGAGGAGGAGCTCCGCATCCTGCACATCTCTGTCATGGTACATGCATCTGTGCTAGGCCTGAAATATTCAAATCTAAAAATCTATAAAAAGGGGAAAAGAAACTGGTTTGCAATCCAATTAATGACTTTTTTTTGTTTGTTTTAAATAGCATGCACATCCCTGCCATGGTGCCTTAACTGTTCAGTGGGCCAAAATGTTTCTTTTGCAAAATGAAAATAAAAAAGGGAAAATCCTTTTTTTTCCCCACAGGTAATTATTTTATTTTTACTGACAGGTTTTTAAGCCCATATAGGTGTCTACCATCATTTTTTTAATGTGTTTGTGAAATAAAATTAGTACTTAAGTAAGTAAGTAAGTAAGTAACTAACTAACTAAATTAAAAAAAATCTAAACATAAAAAAGCCCTTTTGGTGTGTTTGGGTTATTCTCCCCCAAACTGAAACATCCTCAAAGATGTCATCTTCAGGACAAGTTAAATAAAGTGTGCTCTTGTTATTTGTTTGTTTATTTATTTATTTATGGATTTATTTATTTATTGTTCCTTTTGCCCTCTCTATTCAAAATGAAACAGCTGATTGCACACTTTCTCCGGACAAAGGTTTTGGGGAGCAGGTAAATCCAGAAGAATGCCTGCTGTGGTACAATAACAGTTGTAGAGCCAAAAAATGTTTCATTTACAAAACACGGACAAAAATAAATAAATAAACACTGGTTAGTGATCTCTGTATCCTGCAGATCTCTGTCATGGTACAGTAACTGTTCTCAGACCAAAATGTTTTATTCACAACACGTCTGAAAGAAAGGCTCATGTGAAGTCGGATTGTGGAACTTCTTCCACTGTTACACCACTTCTTGATTTGTTTATACTGAACTCACAATATTGCGAGTGTAGATGGATCATTTTTCCCTTTTTTAAGTTGGACATGCATCAGGCACATTTGAGAAATGTTGAAAGTTACTGAAGTTATGCATTTGCAAAATGTAGATTTTTGCATGCTTGCACTGTATCAAACCTTATCTGCTACGTCGGCGGAGTAGGAAAATGAATCCTTAGATCTTGTTGCTTCCTTTTCCAGCCTTAGGAAATGTATATTTATTAGATCTAAGATATGCCACACCTACTCCCAATGCCCTTTTCCAGCCCCAAAGACATTACGATTGCGCTTTGATGGATGATACGTATTTTCAGACATTGAAAGCATATTAGAACTGCATACACAAATGATTAGTCAGCTGGAGAAGAGTGTTGCCGGCGGCTATATGTGCTGAATGGAGGGAGAGTGCTGCGCTTCCACTCGCCCTGAATGTCACCGACCTTGAGACCTTGAAGTAATGACATCAAACCGACCTTGACTTTCCTCTGCATCTTGCGCATCTGCTAGCAGACATCGAGCCATGCATGCTAAGATGACATTTTCATGGGGATAACCACCGCAGAAGCTAATCTTCTAATTTTTGCTCCCTGCAATATCTGCGTTTTCACATCCCATCAAGCTCAAGTTACTGTTTTTTTTTCTTTACTCTCTTCTCTGCCACTTCCTCATCCTGAAAGAGCTGCTGCAATAGCGCTGCCACCAAGGTGTCCCATGGAGGTGTGGATAGAGAAGGATTAGCATGCAGATATGAGCAGACCGTGACAACAGATGGACGCGGTGTTGCCGCTGTGCTGCCCGGGCCCTGCTGCAGCTTGCCACCCGGTTGGAGGCCCCGACCTATAAATCCGACGCCGTGTCACTTGTTCAGCTCCTTGTGGATACAAAGGGTCCCGCAAAGTCTGCTTGATGGCCTTTTTAGCTCAAACACGCACCTGTCACCGGGCCATTTTCCATTGTCTGCCGTACTGTGGGAGACCAGCGCGCCGGCAGCAGCGGCGGAACAGTTAGAGCCCAGCCAGACCTGCGGAAAAACACACACTGCAATACAGCTGCGAATACATTAAATGCTTTAGGTGTTCACATACTCAGCAAAATCTAATAGACCCCTTCTGGTATATGGTTCTGGATCAAAAGCAGCAGGGAGGGAAAACTAATGAAATATGTCAATAAAAAAAGCAGTTCACAGAGGCTATAAACTTCTTTCATTTTTTATTATAATTCATTTGACATTGATTTAATAATAGAAAGGCCATGCAGCAATCATTTGAGGACTGTTTTCAATTTTGAAATATTTTACATTTTAAATGATCCTCCAGACCTTTTTTTCCTACACCCACTCTTTTTATAAATGAGGTTGACCAGCCATGGTCAATAGAGGACACTGTGGACCTTGTTGGAACTGAATGCACAAGGAGAAGCTTTGAACTCTGAAAAGAGCCTTTTTACCCAGGGAAGATGTTCAAAAGCACACTGAGAAACAGCAGATATTTATAGATAAAATTACCACCATTCACATAATGCCTTGCTGGCCTTCTCTTAAACAGACAAAACCCACTAGTGCGGAGAGAAATCCTATCTTCAATTTCTTTCTCTTTTATCTCAAGGGTTGTGTTTTACAGTGCTATTTGAATGTTTTTTTTTTATTTTTTTATTTTTATCAAAAACCTGAAATGATCTTAACCAGAAGTGATCCCAGGTCTACACATCCCAGCCAGGTTGGTTCAGCCAGGGAGCAGAACATCCAATCAGCCACAGTTCATTGCCTGGCCACCATGCCCACCACGAGACCGTTTATACCTAATGGATGAGTTGGGACTCCAGCCTTTTTAGACTTGAAGACAAGCCAATCTTATCATGGGCTTGATCCTAAAGGGGAATCAAGTTCAATGAACTGCACCAAACTTGGGTTCCGTGGCCAGAAAAGGGGATTTTCTTGGGATACCAGCTCAGTTACCGTTACAGTCTTTACTCAGATCATTTTAACCACCTTTATTTGCTCATACCGTTACATGCGACACTGGAAAGAATCAATGAACAGTAACTTAATTTCATATCGATTTTCACTTCTATCTTTTTAAATGCACGCAAAGTTTACTATAAGAAGCTCCAAGCCTCTCCTGTGCAAAAAGCGTCTGTTCAGAGTTCAAAGCTTTTCCCTGTGCATTCAGATCCAACAAGGTGACCACAATGTCCTCTGTTGGTCCTGGCTGGTCATCCATAATAGATGACTAACCTTGGGTCTGTCTGTACCAACACCAGGTGAGACACTGACAGTTCAAACACATGTCCTCGGCTTCAGCTGCCATCCCAAAGGTAGAGGCAGCTACAAAGCAAATCCCAACATTCGCGAATGTACATCTGAAACAATATAGGCTCCGATATTTACTTGCGGCAGCGCTCGCGGCATGATTGATTCACCTTCTGAGGCACTTGAAGCAGAAGTGTTCTGCTCCGGTTTATTATTGCTGTAAACAGACACTCTTCCTTGTTTTTAATTTTCAAGCTTTAATCATCTACTGTTTTGCCACAAGGACCTCCATGGATCAATCCAATCACTGTGTACAGTATGGAGGCATCCAAGCCAAGCCAAGTAAATTATGTTATATAAAAGCCTAATATGTTTTTTCATGCTCAGAGGTTAGGTTAAATTTGATGTGCTTTTTTCTTATCAATCTCTTTCATCCCTGTAAAGTTATTTTTTCCCATAGTCCATGAAGCAGCTTCTTGATTTATACAAACATATTAAAGCCCCACATTAACTCAAATTGCTATCCAATAACACATCAAGTTCATAAGTACATGTAGATATACACACAAAATGTGTATGTGCAACTGTTCAAAACTGTTGGGGCAGTATGGTTGCATTTGCTTCACGTCAGCTGTGTGAAAGCCCTCGAGGTACAAGAGTTTACTGTGGTTCAGTAGTGTGAAAAACCCTCACTGTGCCCACTCAAGCCCAAAGGTGAGGAGGAGTCGAGTCTGTCAGCGCCTTATGGTGTCTGATGTTGACGACGGCAAGCTAACCCAGCCAGGCTAGACCTTTGTTTTTGTCAGTCTGTTTTGTGCTGGGCAAATGAAAGACTTCCATGTGCAATTAATCGTCAGTAAATTAGATATCATTATAGTTTTCAGTGAGGAATATTTGTTGAAGGTCTGCAGCCTCTATCAATGTCTACACTGCATTTTATGCAATTAAACATTTTTGGGGAAAAAATGCTTCCCTCATGTTTATCCTCTTGAGGGCAAAAAAAAACAATAAAAAAAAAAAATAATAACTTTTACAAGAAGGAATGGGCTTCGTGGCTTCATGAGAAATGTGGGCTTCAATAGACCTTTTTCACAGCAGCCATTTTGACATGAACAGCGGGTAAACACAGGTGTTACATGCTGGCTCACTGGAAAGACTCTTCTACACTTAAATGGAACAGAACCTTCACTAATGCCATTAGTAACACCTGTGTTTACCTGCTATTTACTGTCAAAATGGCTGTTGTGAAAAGGGGCTGTTTTGACTGGATTTCCAGGGTTCTTGAAAACCCGATGTGGTCTGTGGATTTGAGAAAACAAAATCACTTTTTAGTTTGTTTGTTTTCTGAAAATCAATAGATGGCCTCAAATGCACTTGAAAAGATTTTTTTTTTTTCTAACATATACTGGAATTTGATATTCCAGTGTGTATGGGCAAAGTGTTTTAAGAAACACTTGCATTAACAATACAAATGCAGTGAGATAGAAGCCACCGGTGGTCTCAACCATGGTCTCATTTGTTTACAGTAATTATACTAAGGTATCACAGTTTGACAATGGTATATTGATGTTCAAAGGAATACTCCATTTTGGGCGAAATGCTCTTTTTCCGACTGACCCAGACTGAGACAAGATGTTCAATACCATTTTCACCTCTTTCCTCCACTGGTTCGGTTCCTATGGTTCTTGTTAGCTTAGCATACAGACTTGAAGTCTACAGGAGTCATTAGCCTATCTCCATCAAAGTGAAAAAATAAATCTTACAGCAACCCTGAAGCTGTCTTATTTACACAATGTATCATGTATTTGAAATGTAAATGAGAGTCATTTTAGGAGAAGTCAGATGGTAGGAACTAAAACCGATGAACACATACTATATGTTCAGCAGTTATAGTTCCTACCATCTGACTTCTCCTAAAACAACTAACGTTTTTTTTTTTTTTTGTATTCCAAGACGTGTATTTCAAATACACGATACATTGTGTAAATAAGACAGCTTTGGAGTTGCTGTAAGGTTTATTTTTTTCACTTTGATAGAGCTAGGCTAATGACTCCTGTAGACTTCAAGTCTTTATGCTAAGCTAGCACAAAAAGCTGCCCATAGGAACTGAACCACTGGACGAACAGATGTGAAAATGGTATTGAACGTCTTGTCTCAGTCTGGGTAGGTTGGAAAAAGGGTTATTTTGCCCAAAATATTGACGTATTCCTTTAAGAATGTTACATGTAGCAATTTTAATGGACAAACAAATACAAAGGCAGGCCACCACACACACACACACACACACACACACAACACACACACAGCTTACTATTGAGTTATCAACAGTCAGCTTATATGGAGGTGGAGTCGTGCAATGCTGCTCAGCCTGTGGGTCTAATCGTCCAGACCAATGGCTCCAGCATTGGCATTCATGTGGTGACCCTACTAAAAACCATGTTGATAACATTGATCGTATAAACCTTAAATCCATGTGGCCCTGACCACTTGTAAAGTAGGAGCTGTGGTGGAATCACACCCTTCAGAGTTGCTCTCAGACCTTCACAGCACGGCATGTTTTTGCAGAGGCTGCAGAGCGAGACAAACCGATCCATGGCTTCCCTGCAGGCGCTGAGCCCCAAACGTCCAGTTTGCCTTGTGGTCCGGGGAAAATCTCTGTGATGCAGACAAGAGAACACTGTGCTAAAGTAAAATAATCATCAGAATGGACTGAGCTGTTTTAATAATGACAAGGATTTTTAAACCAGACCTTTGCTTTAACTTCTTTTATTTTTTTAAGCCTTTCACTGAGGGTTGAATATACAAAGTATTTTAGATTTGGATGCTCTCATTTCTTAGTTCCCTTGGATAAAAGAACTGAAGCATCCCTTTAAGCTCAGCCAGCTGAAGCGCATACTGTTGTACTCACAGTGTGGTGATTCATATATGTTACACTAATAGAGCAGAAATGACATAAAAATAGAAGAAAAATAGCCCCTTTTCGATTCAGGGCAGGATCAGCTGAGGATGCTACAGAGCCTTAGTCCAAAGGTGCAATTTATCCTGACATGTTCTTCCTCTTAACCTCTGCACTCAGGAGTGGGTTTGTTATTGCTGCGTTGCCAAGCTTTGTTCAAACACAGAATTTTATTTTAAATTCAAGTGGAGTTCCCGAGGTTTCCAAAGATCCCAAATATGTGCTGCTGAATTCCAGGGAAATGTGGATAAAATGATGCACAAGACATGTAGATATTTTCTATTGGATGTAATGCTGCAGCCAGAAAACAATGGCATCTTGGCTTTGAATGTTTCACTCAATATAAGTGTAATGTAGCTTCAATGAAGTGCTGCAACCAACATACAGAATATGTGACACTGTCATCAACTTTGAAGCTACTTAAGTGAAAATTTAAGGGGAAATAAGAGTTCAAGGATCTAAATCAAGGTGTCAGCCAGTCCTTTGTCAGGGTGGAATTGATTTTGTCACACTGTGAAGCCTGCAGACTACAGGATAATTCTTCTTTTAATATGTATTTTTCCATTCCTCTGTCTGTGTTGCGCCCCAAGCTGTGTCTCAGTAAACACGCAAGCAACTCCGTTGGACTGGATAGGGCGTCGGTGTTAATAATTTCCGCTCCATGTTGGGATTTTAGCCGGGGCCAGTGTCTGATGAAACCAACAGCGTGACTTTAATAAATCTGACTTGCACAGGAGCTGAAGTGTTACGTACTGGTGGACCGGTTTATTATCCCCTGACAAATGCAGAGAACACCACACCAACTTAATATTGAAAGAAAATGAAGCTCGGACTTTTAGCCTCAATTTAATTTCCTCCGCAGACAAACCCGATTCGGTGAAAGGGAATGAGAAAAAAGCATTATGACCGAAATGAAGAAGCAGCCTTGACTGTGTCTAACAGTACTTTGTGACATTACCTCTCACTTTTTTTTCCTTAGAGGCCTGTACTAGTGCCTTAAGTGCCTGATAATTCTTTCTATTTTATGGCCACTCACACCCTTGAAGAATAAAGGGACATCGCCTTCCTGCCACTGTCATTTAATTCATAAATGTCAATCGGGTGAAATCCATCAGGATTGGAGACATGCAGTGACCCTGTAGTCAGACACAACTTCTCACCTGCCAGACTGTATTCATGTTCATGATATGGGCCAGTTACACAATAATCATAGATTGTAGAATTTTTATTGTTGGGCTGAATTAAATAAAACTATTGAATTTTAAGTCTTTAAAAAAAAAGACAAAGAATTAAGTTGTGGGGATTTAGAAATGCTGAACTTGTTTCTGTTTCATACAGCATATTTCATCTTGCAAGAGAAAATGAAAGGATATTTGGCACTTGATTTGTCAAAGAAAATGTTGGTATATAAATACAACATGTATGTCTGAAGGGCCTGTCGCACAGGATATAATGTACTGTAAGAGAAATTGCTCAGAGCAGCACATTCAGCCTTACTGAGCCCAAGGACACAATAATCAACTTTTTCCCAAAGAACCAGTAATTGAATATCATATGGTTTTAGCCAACCACAGAACAACTGAGCCGTTATTTTGCTTTCTTTCTACAGTAAATGTTTCATTTTCTGAGTGTTTGGAGAAACGCGGTGAATTGATACCTTTTTATTCATTGCCACCAAATGAATTAGTTACACCTGAACGCGTGTAAAAATGAGTTTTGGATTTGCGCAGACAAAACTTTGGGAATGAAAAGACGACTGGAGCAGTTAAAACTTGCCATGCCATGTCAGATTCAGAATATGAAAATATATGCACACATACACAGAAACCGAAATGCTCTGCAGATCCCTTCAAATGAAGCTGGATTTTAATGACCTTTATCGCTGAAAACAATCCTCAAATTCGGGCCCAATTAATTGGATATTTTTGCATGGTTAACCAGTCCAATTGGTTATGTTAGTAATGAGGCTCTGTTCTCTGGTCACTTAACATCCTCCATTTGGTGGACACATTTATCCAAAAGTGCCTTACACTGCCATGAGTCCATACATATTTATTGTGGTAAATGTCACAGCTGATTAGAATAACCTACTTAAACTCATGTTCATATTTAACAGGTTCCTAAATTTTACATGAGAAATCTTAACATCTTTACATAAGGCTCTTTTCAACGATGCCTCCACACCGTAAAGATCCAATCGCTTTGCTAATAAGGGAAGTGTCAGGGCTTCATGCCATATTAGCTTTTATGAAATATTCCCCAAATTGAATTAAATGATTTAAGTTTCCGTCATTAATAACCATTTCCAATGGAAAAACCCCTCATGCGGCGTGTATAAAATGGGGTTTTGACTTTCACATTTGTTCAATGTCAAAATCAGCACTGGATCATAAACCTATTGGTAATAATCCTCGCAACTTTCATGTTTCACTTCTTTTCATTTCATTGTAGGTATTAACCACTGACTTGGCAGCATTGGCCCTGACTTTGGTGGCTGGTTACCGATGCATGAAAAGATACAGTGCATGTATATTGTATATTTCCATCATTAATCTTGTAGCTTAATCATCAAATCCAATCAGTGGCCTATTGTCCTACATCCTGATAAAAATACCCCTTTGGCAGTGATAAAGTTGATTTGATTCGGTGTAAGAAAATTCCTTTTGCTCTTTTGTTGTCGTGCGCTATCCCAGATCTTTATGCCTTCCTCGGCTCTAATGCCTTGCATCCAGCGGCTAACTGACAGATTGATAGTGCAGCTCTAACACCATGCCCGCTCTGTCAGACTCCGAAAGGCCATGTCTTCCCTTTTCCATTCGGGACTTACATGACAGGAGTGTAAGTCATAAGGAGCATTGATGCCATTATAACATCATCCTCATCCGTTAGTAAGTGGATTACGGGGCTGGAGCGCTGGCATGCTTTGATGTGTGGTTTGGTTTTATTGGCTGTATAAGAGGAGACAGTCCACTTAGTCCGTGCTCTGATTTGAAATAATGTTTGACATTAAACAGTTTTTTTCCCATACGCCCCTGTTTTAGCTCTCTATGCATGGGTGCTAATGCAACTTGATGGGTTTGAATTGCATTTGTCACTGAGGTAGATTTGATTGAAAACCATTTAAAGTGGTTGACATTTGACATTTCACTCTTGTTTAGGTGGAGGGAGGGGAGTGGAGGGAGAAACCATAAGCAACACATTACATGAATCTATACTTAAATGGTTATATTTTTACCCTGTATATAGTAGAAACATAGTGAAAAAAAAATATTTTCCTAAGAAGGCAGGGTTGTAAAAGTTCTCTACATTAGTTCCTCTACATTAACATAGAACGTTAATTAGTAAAAGCATTGCAAAGAATGTATGAAAGATGAAGGGGAGGCATGCAGAAGCCCAAGGAAGAATTAATGAAGGCGCTCCAATTTGTTTTTTAAATCATATGTCTTGTATGTTTAAGTGGAATTGCAGATCGTAACGAAATGCATAGTTTTAAGTCATGGAATATAATAGAAAATACAGTTTTTCAGACATTTATTTCATTAGGAAAGATTTTTTTTTTGAAAGAAAAGGCTTGTTTGAAATATTACAAAGTGCAGCAAGTATACAGGAACTGTATGATTTGCGTTTGAATTAGAGAACTTCACCAGTGACTTTGAAAGCGCTGAAAAATTATTTAATCATTACAAAACCAAATTACTTTGGTCTCCTTTTTGACCACCGTGCATACAGATTTACTGCCTAAGTGACCGATATCATGGTGTCATTTGTTAATGTCCTTGACTATGCAGATTAAGCAAACAACTTATGCAAATTACCTTTACTTTTGCCAATTTAAATTATTATGAGCAACTGAAACCTTCTTTTTTTCAGTGCGCCTCAGAAATCTTAATATGTTTGGAAAGGGATTTTCTAGTTAAATAGCTGATTAAAATCAGTTTCTTCATTTCATCATTTCTGTTGATCTCGTGAGACTGAACTGATGCACAATTTAATTACAAGTGAATACTTTTTCATTTAGCCTTATTTGGATCCCTTTAACGACCAGTTATTGTCATGCTGTTGCCCTGCCCAGACTTACCCAGTCCGCTTTACAGTCTGCCCAGAATGCTTTACAATACAGTACATTCCTCTGAAAATGGTTTTGACTGGTGCTTGAACAAAAACACTTGAAAACAAAAAAAAATTCTCTTCCCCAAATCCCTTCTTCTGATCTGATCTCTAATTCTAATCTCCTCCCATCAACTGATGCTCCAGTCAGACCTGCACATGTGATGGATGGCAGGCGGGGAAGAGCCCTGCTTGAAGAGAGCAGCCATGATTGGTTGTTACATAGCTAGTGGCCTTGAGTGGTTAACTGATTCAGACCAGAGTGAGGGTTTTGAAAGTTTGGATACATAACCTAGGGGATTCACATTTATATAATTTTGAGGATTATCCAAAAAAAAAAATGTGGTGGTGGGTGCTCCAAAAACTGGCTTTTGCATTGGGCCCAGAAATTTGCCCCTGCTCTTTCAAAAGGGAACACAAGTCGAATTTTGCCAGCAATTTGCGTCACGGGAAGATCAGCGGTGCAGCATGTCAGTAATGAAACATCTGCACCCACCCGGCTTGGGGGAAGTTATCCTCATTCTTTCATTGTAATTTTAGATTTGTTTGTAATTTGGGGACAGCAAGAGATTCGTTTTTTTATCCATCTCCCCTGGCATATTGCTTCTATCTTTCCCCCCACGTGCTGTCACCTTGACATTTTCATAACTCTTTTTGACATTCTGCAAATTGCACAATGTGTCTGATTGTGATTGCAGCCCTACTGACAGTTCAGTGTTCGACAATCTGAGCCTCTTTTCCAAGTGACATTCTTGGCTGGTGAGATCAGATTAGGCCTGCCGGTTTTTCCTGGTGGATCAGCGGGCTTGGTATATTATACTGGACAATATATGTACCTTTCTGGGTTCAAATCCAGTTCCCAACCATGGCTGCATGCTATCTCCCCTCTTTTTGTCCTATCTTTCCTGTCACTGTTCCGTCTATATGAAATTTTTATGAAGAAATTATCGCTTATAATATAACCACCGAGTGCCATTTTCACTGCAGTTTTCTTCATAAGATAGGGAATGGGGAAAAAATGAAACTGCTTAGGGTTATGTGACCTGACCCAGTCATCTTTTAACCGTGCTCTTATTCCCAGAGGAGATATTTAAACACAATTCAATCTCCTGTTTCCACAGGCTGCGAGCAAGGCATTTTCCCCATGACTTGTCTCAAATTTCAAAGTTCTGATGCAAATTCCTCCCCTGATAATGATTAATGTTGTATTTGCCATAACACTCTAAATGGGCAGCTGGTTAAGGAAGCGGACACAGACCGTAACGCCCTGAGTAAGAGCAATGATTGGAAAAAAGGGGGAAATGTCAATGAAGAGAAGGTGTGGGTTATAACTGGTGACAAACTGCTGGGAATGGGCTGATATATCGACGGACAGATTGGTACTGGCTGATATCAGCTTTAAAAGGCAATCGATATCCGTCCAATATTATTTTTCACTGCCGATTAGTGTTGTAGTACTCGAGACCGATCTGAACACAGTCTAAAGGTCTTGGTCTCATCTTGGAAAGCACTGCATTTTTACTTGGTCCTGTCTCTGTCTCAGACAAAGAGGACTGTTGTAACATCACTACGTTACCTGCACCGTATGATTCATTTATTATTATAACAGTGATTGAATTTTGACAGAATTTTGGTTCATTCATTTCAATTAAAGGTATGTTCTTCATACACTGATTGTGACAGCACTTAAATTTGTTGCAACTTTTGAAGGCACCATATCTCAAATTATTTTACATAATCAATTTCTACTGTAGGCCATCAGGCTTTACATTTCAAATATATATTTTTCCATGCACTATAGATTGTCTCTGTTTATTAACAGCTTTAAGACCACATATTGTATCACCATAGAGGTTATTAGGCGACATACTGTATAATTTCCCCATCAGCTGCTGATGTGGCAGTTTTGAGGGCTCATAATTTAGCAGCACACTTTTGTTTTATTCTGCCCACTGTATTGAGCCTTTACAAAGGTCAGAGAAATGGAATTGCATAATGTCACTGGGTATATACGTCTATTTGTATTTCACCAAAATTTCTAAATAATGCCCTCTTTCTTTGCTAATAGTCCAAAATAAAACATTATTTAGAAATGTTACCACAGTTGATCACTATGATTGCAGGCATGGACTTGAATAGGACTCCTATTGGTCTGGTCTTGGTCTTGACTTGGTCTCAGATTCAGTGGTCTCGACATTAACACTTGTGAAAATGTTTCTTTCTAGAAGTGTGTCACTTGATACAAATGTGAGCTTAGCAGAGTAAAACTATAAGGGGCTTGTTAAAAAAATCTATTAAGACAGGCCTGTCTAAAAGAAGATACTGGATATCAGCCTTAAACAAATATATCATTCCATCCATAAAAGCTGCCCATCATCCACATGGCCTCAAAATACTGGCCCTTAGTCAAGAATAATATTCTGACCCCTCTCACACTGTCTTTCAGGGTGAAATAGCCACCTTATGGTAGCATGAACAGAGTAACATGAAAACTGCTGTGGGTGTTATTCACTAAATTGCATCTGCAGCCTCTTCTGAAATCATGCTGTGGGCACCGTGGCCGTGATGTTGATCCATATTCTGCTTCTTGGCATGATTTTCTGACTCTGCCCTTGCCTTTTCCACTCGCCGCCTTTCTCACTCTCGCTGACTCTCTCTCTCTCTCTCTCTCTCTCTCTCCCCCTCCCTTCTTTTCTCCTCTCTGCTTTGCTCCATCTC
>OMKZ01003818.1:21663-38083 GCA_900302535.1 Neoniphon sammara
CATATCCCATATCCAATATCCAATATCCAACCAATAAATCACTTGGAAGAAAAGCTGAAAAGGACTCCTACTTTAGCTGTGTGTGTATTTTTGTCCTCCTCTCAGCTAAAAAAAAAAATTCAAGAGCAAAGTAAACAGTCTGCAGTGATTATGATTATGATTTCCTGAGAGAAATTCCAACGATAACAACACGTATTATCACAAGCACTCCTCTGATTAGAGAGACTGTCATGAAAAAAACAGAAAGAAAATTAAAAAATATGGAAGATTTTGCAGTTCATCGTGGGGCACAGAGTCCAACCAAGGACATGGTCAAGATTGAAATGGTGAGGATCGAGGATTTTCTTCCAGCCAAGCCAAAACATCTAGCATTTCTAAGTCAACAGCCAAGCGGCATGCCTTCGATGATGGGTACTCCCCTGGCGATGACAACGTCTGGGCCTCGGGAGGAGAAGTGTCAAGCCTTGGAGAGACAGACTTTTGGTGAGTTTATGTTTTCAGTTAAAAACGTCACGCGATGTTGCATGAAAAAGGCAACAAAAATGTCCTCCATCGGATGCCAAATGGTCTCGTCAGTGTGATACGATATGTTTCTAAAAACAGCAGATCTGAATATCCACTGCCACAAGAAAGATAAAGCCACATTGCTTCATTCATTTGTTTCTCGATATTGCTTACTTGGCTGGAATGAGTTTACATTGAGTCAGGGCCCGAGCAGAGGCCCTATTATCTGTATTTTGTCTAGCTAATGAAAATCAAGTTTATATGGTCCTCATTGTTTGTGACAGGGAAACTCGGGAACTGAAGCCCCTCATAACAAGTCTGGCTGTGTGTGTGTGTGTGTGTGTGTGTGTGTGTGCGCAGTGTTTGTGTCTGTAGTCTGCACATGTATATATGTGTGTCCATAAGTTTGTGTGCACATATGTGTGTACTCAGTGTGTATATGTACTAGAGCCAAGCCTGTCTACCCTGTTGTTTACTGTCGGCGTTACCACAGACCCCTGTTGTTTGGGTATGAGAGGTATATTCCTCCTCTAGAGGCCAAAGAAACAGTGGTTTAAGAACATTCAACAAACAGAAAGAACCTAATGATTATTACTTCTAGATCACTGATGATTAGGACACTGGCGGGGTTTCCTGAAAGTATCTTCAGGGCATTCTACGTCTGGAGTATGTTCTGCTGTAAACTTGTAAAAGTAAATGTGATGTTCATTTGCATACTGTGTATATTGCTGCAAATTTATATATGTACTTTCTTCAGTTTTCCGCACCCCTCTAATCATTACACACTGCGATCTGTTATATTTGGTATGAATGTAAGTAAATCCATACAGGCACGTAATCCATAGTCTTTATATTTCCTACTCTTACAGTCCTCTCAGCATATCATTTTACAACCCCAATTTATTATGATCTATTTTTATGCTTATTTTTTTCAGCTGTGTCCTATTACTTGTGTAGCTTTCCCAATTTCCTGACGGGGATCATTAAAGTTTCATGCTGTTTTAACTTAAAGCTGCAATAGGCACATGAGCAACTCCAAATAGCAACAAGAGGTCACTATTTCAATTTTGATGACGTGTACGCATATTTTTTTCCCCTCCTAACCCTAACCCTCTGCACGTTCAGAAATAGCTATGCCAATAGTTGATCCTAACCTTCACCTTGTTGACCCTCATGCTTCTTCATGGGGTGCAGTATAGATGGGAAGTGTTTAAGTGACATGCTTCCGCCTATGCCCTGCTCATTGTTCCCTACTTAACCGCAATCCAAAGCAGGAGGGACCATGGGAGAGCTTTCCACAAACGTAACCCTTAAGTTCCTCCAAGATCCTTACTGTAACTGCAGTAAACCCGTGCCTAACCTTAAAGGAATAGTCCAACGTTTTTGGCAAAATACCCTTTTTCTCTGACTTAACCAGACAGAGACAAGATGTTTGATACCATTTTCACCTCTGTATTTTCACTGGTTCAGTTCCTATGGGTAGCATTGTGTGTTAGCTTAGCATAAGGACTTGAAGTCTACAGGAGTAATTAGCCTAGCTCCATCAAAATGAAAAAATAAACCTTACAGCAACTCTGAAGCTGTCTTATTTACACAATGTATCATGTGCATTGGAAATACACGTCTCGGAATAAAAAAAAGTAAAAAACGAGAGCCGTTTCAGGAGAAGTTAGACGGTAGGAACTATAACCACTGAAAATATATGTTCTGCGGTTATAGTTCCTACCATCATCTTACCCTAAATCGACTCTCATTTTTTTTTTTTTTTTTAAATCCAGGACATATTTCATTACCATGTAACACCGTGATACACATTGTGTAAATAAGACACCTTCAGAGTTGCTGCTAGGCTACTGACTCCTGTAGACTTCAAGTCTTTATGCTAAGCTAACATGAAATACTAACCATTGGAACCGAACCAGCGGATGTACAGAGGTGAAAATGGTATCGAACATCTTGTCTCACTGTGGGTAAGTCGGAAAAAGGGGCAAAATACCCTTTTTCCGAGATGTTGGAGTATTCCTTTAACCATCTATAACCTACGAGAAACTTAACTATCTGTAACCTAATGCCCAAGTTTAACCATTACTAACCTCATGCCAAACCTAAAAAAGAAATGGGTGCATGATGCCCCTGCCACTAACCATACTTGACACCAAGATTCTGTGTGGGCCAACCTCACATGACCTTTCTACAGCAAAGGTGATAATAGGCTGATAAAACAGTGCACTTTTGCATAGATGTCTTGCTTAATGGAGCTTTCAAATGCTCTGAACTTGGTTTAATCCCTGGGTTCGGCAGGAAGGAAGGACAGCTCTAACTCAGCATGAGGGTAAAATGAGCAGTGTAAAATAATCTGTGAGCCAGCTATTGTGATATGACCCCGAGTTTAGAATATATACTGTGAAAAGCACTTGAATGAGTATTTTGGCTCGATTAAGGAAGCAATAAAAAGTTTGATCTTCAATATAATATTTTTATTCATGTTTAGACAGCAATATAAAGACCAGATCGGAAACATAATGACTCAAAAATCTGATTTTTCCTTTCCCTGCTGTTAACTGTGAATTGAGCCTTTGTTCCTCTGTAAGCCAATGAATCACGATGATCTTGATGCTTGCTGATCTTAGGTGCTTTCGCAAAACCAGGCCAACATCAATATTGGACGGAAACCCTTAAGCTCGAAAAGTCAAAACTTTGCATGACTATTATTTTGCTTTGTTAATAATTACATCTGTAGTATTTCGGGCCTGGCTTGCGACCAATCATGCGTCTGCGGTGGTTGTTTTTCCCAACAGTCAAATAACGTCACATCACCAAAACAGCTTGAGGCTGCAAGAGAGGCTGTCAGCACACTTAAGAAAATCACAACAATGGAGTTGTAAGGCCATTAACCTTACCACCCGCTGTGCTCACTTCGAGACCCTTTCCTGACACCAAACCAGATATATAGGAAAGCCTAATGTTCATATGATGACTTGGTTAAACAAAAGCCCATGTTTATACTTCCTCCCTCGGTTGCCAGCCCTCACCTCGAATGCACTTCTCTACTGGTTTTCTTCCTCTGAGGTACTTTTATTAACATTAATCATCCCTCCCTTTAACTAAATTGGGGTGCTGTTAATGTAAGTGTATTTTAATGGAACACTTCAGAAGTAACTCCCCTCAATTACATCAACTCTTCCCAGCATGGTCCCGATTAAAACAACCTCTCATTTAGGGTGGGTGGGGGAACCCACAGACACAGAGAAAAGAGGGAGAGGGAGAAAAAGAGTAAGTAAGTAAAGGGAGGCTTGGCTAATCAGTTTCACCTGCCAAAGCGAAATCATGTACCACAGACTGCCGTTTGTAACTGTATTTTATATTGGACACATGGCTCTGTTTATAAAACATTAAGGTACAATTTTACATTATGGGTACTTATCCACAGTTTGGGGGGAAATTTGGGGCCCTTCCTGGTTGCGCATTGCTAAATGGACCTGGTGATGTCACGGAGGTTAAGCTCACTCCGCTCCCCAGTCAGCTTGCATGAATATCCCCCTTAACTCTAATTCACACAAACAACCGCGTACAATCAAAGACAGCCCTTTGGAAGCTGGGAGCAGGACATCTGCCCACCTTTGAGAATCAAAACAACAGTCGGACACCACGGAGCTCTGAACAGGCAAATGCTACCATGGAGGTTTGCCGATCGGGCTGCGTTGAGCCAATGTGGGATGTATGTAATTGTACTGGAAAAAGGTGTCTGTAGAACAACGAAATGTACGAGAATGCATTGGGAAAACCGTGTGAAGGAAATGCTTGATAGGATTACCCCCGTCTTGATTTTCTTTGGGTTGAGTGTTTGGGGTTTTAAACAGAGGGGCTGTCTGCTCATTCTTTATCACAAAACTAGGACTTTGTACATGTTGTAAAAAGGGAGCAGGATAGCATGGTTTGAATCTATGGCAGCAGTTTGGTTTCATTGCTTGGAGTCTTCACCATTACAGAAGGAATCGGCGGTATGAGTTATGATTTAATCAGCATGCTTAATGGTATGAAGCAAGACTTCTACAGGTCGCCAGGGCTGCGAGGGAGGTCTACTGCACTAAAACCCTATTGGTATGGGATTAGTTTTACGGAAAGACGCGGGGTAATCATTACCGGAGCATGCTGTCATTTCAGTCTGAATCTGCCATGACGATAATTTTTACCGACTGTGCGCACTCAGGCCAGTAAAATCTCAGCCTCTGTCATACCTCCTGTAAAATGCCCAGTAAAAATAACCTCAGGTTAGTCCTGTCCGGATTGACATCCCTGAGGTTGTTGGTGAATATTTTGTAATTTCCTGCAGGAGAGTTTGTGGACCGTCTGCTAAAATTGCACTTGAAAGTGGAGTTTACCCCACACTGAGATCAGATCCGAAGTCTCACTGGTCCAACTGCGATGTTTTCGCCGTTGCACCCATGCTGTATTTTTACCGTTTAAGTTAGTCAATGTCAGTTTGCAAAAGTTGCATCTGACACATGGTACATTTTCTGTGTGAGCACAACGCAACATAAACTGAGCAGATATTTCTGAGAGTAAGGCATTGATGAGACTGCTGCCTGTACTCAGTCAAGATAGTCTACTGCAGGTGCGTAGAGTAATGTTCTTGATTGAGAACGAGAGTCCTGCACGCTGCAAAAGATAAATTAGGACTTCACTTCTTGTGAAAATATGTATCTTTTATTCCATAGTGCAAAAAGTGAAAAAATAAAGTGCCAGTGAATTAAAAAAGCAGGAACAGACATTTCAGCTCACATGGCTTTCTTGAGTACATCACAACTCAAGCCACCAAAAACCCAGGAAATTAAAATGGCTTTTGCCTGAATTATGCAGTGATCCTAAATGCAAGAAAGACAAACTACTTACATAAATCAAGATATAAATGCACAGTGGTCCTAGATGTAAGAGAGACATATAATAAATAATCAAGAATTGACAATGGTAGAGGGAACAACTAAGAGATAGGTCCTCATTCATGCAATGGGGGACAAAAGATTTTAGCTCAAAGATCCAGACGGGTTCTTTTTAAACCCATGTGTTGTCGCGGTTACCTCCTCTACGGTGTGGGAGAACCAAATCAACGGCCAAAAACCGCAGATCTGTAGGAGAATGGTTTGCAAGTTGGAAACGTTTTGAGACAAGAAGATGTGTCATCATGTCTCTGGATTGCACGCATGTGTTCTATCACTCTTGCATGTGCAGTTCTGGGGACTCATTACAGAGACCTCCTATGTTGTGAGAATTGACCTGAGAACATTGTCCAAAAAAATCTATCCCATCTCAGATAGGGCATTAGTTCACACTATAGTGTCTCTTCTCTTAATGCTTTTGTTTGGTATTCCTATAAACCTGACTTGGGACAGGCCTACAAGGCTTTGTAATGTTGACCTTCTGACAGAAGACAAAACTGAGATGATCCTTGAAATGCAAACTCAAATAAAAAATATGCATCCCTTTGATGCATATTGATGAAAATTAATGGATAAATGGTCTTTGTCACTTTAGAAGAACAAACAGAAATATTTTAGAGTCTTATCATTTATATCAATTTCATTTTTTATTTTATTTTATTTTAGCTGGGAGCAAACAACGACGACAACAACAAACTCGATTCTTCTACGAATTAACTGGAGGGTGTGCACATGAATGCAACCAGGGCTTTATTTTTCCATTTTTAACACATTGCTATAAAGTATCTTTTGTTTTTAACATGATTTTGCTGGTTACTGTATCCAAATGAAAGTGAAAAAAGCATCACCAATCTCCATGTTAAACTGTCATTTTGGGTTGATTTTATGTTATGTTTGCTATGTTTCTGCCCTATTCTGTCTGTCTTTTGGCTCTTTGCAGAATATCTTAAAAAATTGTGAATGGACTAATTTTTGGAAAGGCTGGTCATGGGACAAGATAAATCTGTGTTTTTCATACTGATTGGCAAAAGGGGGCATGGTTCTGCTATATCATTTCTAAAGAGATTCTTGTAGCACTATAAAACCTTGTGGAAATGGGTCAAGGAAGAAGTGGTTAACCTTTCACACTGATTGGCCAAAGGGGGCTTCTTATAAAAAAATAAAGGCCTATAACCTCTGAATAGATTCTCCTAACACTATCTCCTAAACTTCATGTGTCTATTATCAGACACAGGAGGAAGTAAACTTTCTACTGTTAGCCCAATCAAACAACAAGGGAGGAAGAAGAATTTATTTCCAGTTTAGACATAACCACCCTGCCATTTTTCTAAAACTCCAGTGGTAGAAGAGAAGCCCTACTGGCCACTGAACAAATACAGTGCTAACTACCCAGATGCTTAAATGCTTAAAAGTGGCTGGATTTTGAGCAGGCACATCTTACGTCCCATTCTCAGTACAGTTATGAAAATGTGTGTATGCCCTGATGTGAAATAAGTTAGTAATGCGCCATGGATGGAATCATGGAACATGTGGAAGCAGAGCATCTTGACTATTTTGGAAAGGGTATTAGGTCTAGTTTTGAGAATGCAGCAATGCAAAGATTGACCAAATCTCATCAGTGGCGTGTGCGGCATTCAGCTGGTGTAGCCACTGAACAGGTTATAGATCTTACTGGCTATTCATTCATCTGTGCCTGATTGTTCTTAATCAGGGTTGAGGGGAGCTTGGGCCTATCCCAGCATGCATCGGACGAAAGGCAGGGAAACACCCTGGACAGATCGCCAGGGCCAACACAGAGACAAACAAACGCACAGATTTCACACCTATGGGCTATTTAGAACCACCAGTTCACCTGACCTGCATGTTGTTGGACTGTGGGAGCAAACCAGAGCATGGGAGAAACTGCTAGAATGGTATGCACATCCAAAGCAAGTTGGGTACAGGTGCAGGACACAATCACTAGTCAATGAAAAATAGAAGGCAATGTCCTGACGTTACGGCTCAGAAAGACCAAGAAATACTTTAGGAGTTATGATTTTCACTGCAGATATTGCATTCTTTTTTCAGGAAACCACAGCACTCACACAAACACAGGGAGACCCTGACACAGAAGGGACCAGGGCCAGGATTTGAACCTCGGACATTCTTGTTGTGAGTTGACAGTGCTAACCACTAATCCATCATGACGTGCGATATTGCAGGTAACATATGAACAAACAAGAGGGCCAGTAGCTGGAGACCGATCCAAAGGGGACAAAATACAGCTACAAAAGAGAGAGGTAAGTTAAACAATAACTCTACCTGGGTCCCAGTTCATCCTCACACCTCCAGGTAAACTCTCCAAAGCTCTCATAGCGCTGGTTGTAGTGGTAGAGCACCCGGTGCAGCGTTGGAGCACTTAGGTCCATCAGCGTGTTGTAGGCCGTCTGCTGCTCCTTCCCACTGGTGTATCCATTGAACAGGTTATAGATCTTATCGGCTATTTCTGTGAGGGGGGAAGACAGAGACCAACAATTTAAAGCTACACTAGTCAACACTGAATGTTGCCAGCTCCACATGGCCAGGAGTAGTAGATTCCGATCTTTTGAAAGCTGGTTTGCAGGTTCCTTTGTCAAAACGGGCGTGACAGCTTTCACTATTCCAACTGGGCTATATTCTTACACTGTCATTCCATACACTGTCTCATGATTTTTGGGTTTAGCTGACGAGGTTTTTGTAGAATTTCTTTCACCGTTGTCGCACCTCTAACTGAACTGCTGAAGGCTGAGATGAAGTACGTCTGGCCTGCTGTTGGTCAAGAGGGTTTTGATGATGTGAAGGCAGTTCTTTGTGATGTTGCTGTCCTGGCTGCCCCTCATATGGCTAAACCATTCAAACTTCAGGTCGATACTAGGTGAGGTACTGTTACGGGGGGGTTGAATTTGGTATTGACAGACCTGTGGGTTTGTGACAGGCATCAGTTAAATCATCCTATAATTGAAAAAGAAGCTTCAGCTTTGATTTGGTCGCTACAGCAGTTTGAAGTTTATGTGGGCTCAGGACCTGTGGTTGTTTATACAGACCACAACCCTCTGACATTTCTGAATTCACAGCGTTGTCCAAATCAGAGGCTTGTTAGGTGGTCCTTATTTCTCCAGGCATACTCACTAGACATACGCCACATTAAGGGGGAAAATGTGGTTGCCGATGCGCTTTCTAGAGCCCCATGCCAGTGATTGTTACATGTTTTCTTCATCTCTGATGTCTCTGTTTCTCTCTTAAATAGCTTCAAGGTACCAGTGGCTGAGATCGGATATGAGACCGCAAGGTGGAGGAAAGTATGACTATGTGAGCAAGTGCTAAGGAGATGTTGTATTTTGCTTATAAATATAATAATACGTGATCACCCAATTTTATTTATTTTATTTTCTAAATATTTTTCTTTATATTATACTGTATGTGTACCTCCCCGCTTGAATCTGCATTCAAGGCATTATTATTTGCAATCTTTACCATATTTAGTGGTAAGTTTAAGGTTAGGTTATAGAAGACCTGCCCATTCTGGCAATTGGGAGGCTCCCTATCCCCTTACACCACTTCGTGTTATGTTGGACTTATGATTTTCAGTATAGTTCATTTAGCATTTCCTTTGTTATTCTGACAATAGCTCCATCTGCCAGCCTTATCTGTTAAAATTGACATTTTTGTTGTCCTATAGTATACAATTCCTGTTTTAGTCAATCCCTCGCATGTGTTTCCCTTATTTGCCATGGTCTCAGAGCCGGGCCATAACAGCAGGCACTGCCACCAAGATACAGCTCCTTCCCACCATTCAACTTGCATGACTCCCACCATTCAACTTGCATGACTCCCACCCATATTTTCCTTTTTATAACTCAGCAGTATGTCATGAACTGAGCTATGATTTCTGTTATATGAAATCTTAAAAAGACTACATCAACTTTTTGGGAATTTGGCCCATTAGTCATCCTATTTAATATCTGATGAGAGTACTGGCACCGAATTTCATCTAGACAAGTCTGTCTGGTGTTACGCTAACACTTTGGCATACAATATGTAAAGTATTCGTTGGTGACTAGTTTTGTGAGAAAATGAGAACTTGTAGCAGCTGTAATTCTACTCTCTTGGTTAATTGTAATGGCTTGTCCAAACCTGCCTCGCTTGTTTAGGAGAGTAGTAAATCAGACACAAAATTCCACAAAAATAGTGCAACTCTCTCAGAACTCTCCTCCCGCAAGACTTTGAGTATGACTTGTTGTGTCCTCATAGAAAGTTAACAAAGTTACCCAGACTTACCCAGAAGTTTCTACACCACTGATATGTAATGTACTTCACTATAGATGAAGATTCAGAATTTGTTTTCAGAAGATATGGATCTACAGGCGATGGATTTTGTTGTCAGTCTTGTTGGTTTATGGGTCAAGCTGCTATAACATCAGTTAAGTCCAGTGAAAATGGTATTACAATTAAAGAGAAAGAGTGCCAAGCACCTCATACTTACTATAGATAACTTATAGTTTCTTAGTGCTACACTGAAAATACTCACATGAAGATGCTGTATTTTAACCCCTACCTCTTTTTTTTTAAGAGGCTTCATAGTGGAATGGAAACTTTCCTGTTTTGTTCAAAGAAAATGTGTCACTGGTGAACTATTTTATCATTATTGGCTCAAGCATGTGTAGAGTATCGGGAAATGAAACTTATCTATACGTGCTGAAACTCCTGAGTCACCTGTGATTTGTACTGAAAGTGGATTTACTTTTACGATCTTCATCTCTGCCTCATCCCTCACCTTGTGCTTTGACATCATCCACAGCTGGACAAGGAGTTTTGATGGTGACCTCACTTGGACTCGAACGGCGGCCTGTGTTGTCTACGGCCCACAGCCGGAACCTACACACACACACAGACACGCACACACACGATAATATTACTGATGAGTGAGTCTTTATCGTAATAAATGTGTTCCCAGGCCAAAGCTAAATCAATCACTAGGATCTCAGGCAAAGAAAGAAATTAGCACATAACAACTGACAGTTAGCAGCTGCTGTATGTTTTGCAGTTGTTAATTTAATTGAAAAATTCCCCTCCTTTCAGTGGAGAGCCTGTATTATTGATGTTTTCACTGGCAAAAGACTGACAATACGGAGTTCTTTGCAAAAACTAATGGGACAGGGGTCATTTCCATTTCACTGGATGAATATCTCCACCTAGTGACCTTCAGCAGGAACTGCACCTACCTGCACCTTCACCATGCAGTAGGGTATCCACATGAGAATGTCTATCTATCTATCTATCTATCTATCTATCTATCTATCTATCTATCTATCTATCTATCAGAATTATGCTTTATACTACCTTTTTGTTGTCAGTCTGGCAGTGTTGCAGTATAGTTAAATATCAAGTTTTTGATCAGTTATAATGGGTTTTGTTGTTATCCAAGTGTCAACTCGGGTAAAAACATCAGGGGTGGAGTTATGCAGGCATTACCTGCTGAAACTGAAAAGGATCATTAAAAAGCCAATGGGGTCTTATTGTCACCAATATGCCAACATGAGGAATGGGCCACACTTTATTTGGACTGTCCAGTGTTAGTATTCAACTAAGTATCAACTTTGTATCAGTTGTTTCACAATTGAGTCGAAGAAGACATTTAATTTCATATTAACCGGCGCAATGTAAATCCTCAACTTCAATGGACTATCAGTTATCAACTTTGTATCAGTTATGGTTATGTTACCTTATTGCAGAGGTGTGTTATATCTATTTGCGCACCTTTAATGCAACTGAAGGGCACATTTTCATCATCACGGTCATACAATAGCATGTGAATGAGTTCATACGTCCTCACCACAAAAATACATCATATTTTTCCCCTACAAGACCACCACTCTTAGGCAGTGCCTGTACAGAAAATACAAAGGAGTGCACAGCGCCCTGAGGAGAGAGAGAGGAGGCCTTGGGTTGGGGAGATGAATGAGCTGCCAGACAGGACAGAGGGGACCAGGAGCCCCACTGATGCTGGGATTAAAAGGGCATGTGTTCCTGCTCGCTCAATCCACATCCATCAAGAACATTTCAAGAGGCTCCGTCCTCTGGCTTCTCTTTCTCTTTTCTCTCCCTCTATCCACTGAATCTCCATTTCTTCTCTCTCACCCTCTCACCTCCATCTGTTGTTCTGCCTCTTTTTCTCTCCCTCTACCTTTCTCTCTCTCTCTCTCTCACTCGCTCGCTCTCTCTGATGTGTGTGTGGCTTCCCTCCTGGCAGACTGTCTGCGAGGTAAGTGGCCGCATGTGTGCAGTGCATCTGAGCATCCGGAGCTTGTGTGTGTGTGTGTGTGTGTGTGTGTGTGTGTGTGTGTGGTCAGAGAAGGCACTACCTCTTGGTCATTACATCACATTGTTAAACTCCTTGACTCGAACGCACACACGCACACACAGGACACAGAGCCATTTGAATATAACATGAAATAAAATCCAGGGTTTATCCTTTAATCTTGTTTTCCCCACTTAGATGGTGGTTGTTACGCGAGGACTCCACTTGGACCTAACCTCACCATGCTTACTTTTCACTACAGTAAACTCACATGCAGAGTGGAAGGACAGGCTTTCACTTTCCACATAAGGAGTTCAAAACCGGGCAGAAACCTCAGATGGTGAGCTTTTAATTTAGATGTAAACTACTAGCGTAGTGTAGCTAAACTGAAGAAAACTGACATAATAGATAACATAATTGCCAGACCCCTGCTAGGGGGGAAGGTCTTGACACTTGTATGTCACTCACTGACTTACTGACTTACTATTTCTTTTCAGAAATAGCTAGTGGAGCCTCCTAGTGGTGACAATTTTGACAGCATTGCTAAGGACAGCGGCCAGCAGGTACAGCCATGGCTGTTGTTTTTACTCAAGAATTACCAAGAAACCATATGAATCTCCTCATGACCAAGGACGCAGTGAAGGGTGAACCCGTCATAAAGTTTATAGACTCTCTAAAAAATGTAAATTCATAGTAAATATTAAATGAATACTCCGTTTTGGGCAAAATACCCTTTTTCCAACTTACCCAGACTTGTGTAAATAAGACAGCTTCAGAGTTGCTTCAGAGTAAGGTTTATTTTTTTCACTTTGACGGAGCTAGGCTAATGACTCCTGTAGACTTCAAGTCTTTATGCTAAGCTAACACGAAATGCTACCCATAGTAACCCAACCAGTGGAAATACAGAGGTGAAAATGGTATCGCACATCTTGTCTCGGAATAAGGATATTTTGCCCAAAATGGAGTATTCCTTTAAAGCCACGGGAAACTGAAATTGTTCATTTCTCTTCAGTTGTGTTGTTTTGTTACCTTTCACAGCAGTTTTTTTTTTGTTTTACTGTTGCTTCAGTCCAGTTTGACTCAGATTCAATGACTGTGTACAGCTCTGTAGGAGGGATGCAGCAGCAATCATCCACAAGATCATCATTTTGGCGTTTTTGTTGATGGTGGTGGAAATCATACCTCTGATAATGCAGAATCTCCCATGAGCACTTAAGTTAACACTGCATACAAAAAAGGCACAAGCAGTTTTAGTGTGTGAACTTACATGTATGCAGTGTCGGGCTCCAGACAGCGGACGATCATGCTGATGGAGGACGTCAGGAGATCGGGTATGTCACCTAACATCACACATGGAGACTTGGCCCCTGACAAGATGTCATCCACAAAGCTCAACAGGGTTTCTGTGGGGAAAGAGAGTCCTGACAATCTGACACTGTTCAGTCAAGGATTTGATTCTGAAACACTGCATAATTTGAGAAAATGTCACCTGAAATGCCTGAGTCAGTAATTCAAAAAACGAGTTATTTCTAGTTCAGATGCACCGCTGGGCCTGCTGGTGTTGCTAGAGAGAAGGTCATGGGGTTGCCAAAATTGCCAGTCGTCATCCTCTAGCCAACAGAAATCATGTCACAAAATTTCAACTGTTGCCACTGCCACTGTTTCAACATTTTGGCCTGCTGCTGGCACCTTATGAAAGGTCATAGAGTCACCAAAGCATATATGATGTAGTAGCCAAATTTCATGGAAATGCTACACAGTTTTTGAGACATCAGTGTGCAAGATTAAAAATTCACCTGCTGGTGGCACTGGAGGAAAAGTCGTGGAGTAGGCCTGGGCAATATGTCGATATTTTAGCGATATCGTGATATGAGACTAGATATCGTATGGGATTTTGGATATCTTAATATCTTAAGTCTTGTCTTTTTCTGGTTTGAAAATCTGGTTTTCAGTAGAAGGAAGTGATTTTATGAATTTATTACACAGTCCTAGTTGTTCTATTCTTTACCTCTATGTTTGGTCACCATATCCACATTACTAAGAATTGTTTACTGCAAATCTTACTGGTGCTTTAATCAAAGCACCAGTAATTATCCCTACAATATTGCCACAATATCAATATTGAGGTATTTGGTGAAAGACATCGCGATACTTTTGTCTAGATCACCCAGCCCTATCATGAAGTCACCAAAATTGACAGGTTCCATCATCTAGCCAACATGAACGTTATCACCAAATTTCATGCGAAGTGCCAAAAAACCTTCCCTGTGACCTTCCCTGTAGCGCCTGCTGGTGGCACTACAGGGAAGGTCACAGAGTCACCAAAATTGACAGGTTTCATCACCACATTTCATGCTGATCCACCAGATAGATTTGAGAACATGAAGCTTTGGAGCTTTGGAATGTCCTAACACTAAACTTCATTTCATAGCAGTCATCTGTACAAACTATAGGTGATGTTGATATTTGCAAAGGCAGATTAAACCAAACTGATATTACAAGCACCTCCTGTTTTCAATTAACATAAATCCCCAAAAAACTTTTAAGAAGACATGACAGGCTGTTGAACGCCCTACCACAGTCTCCTGTCGACATTCTGATAGATGGCAAAAAAACTGTACTGAAAACAAGGGAGTGTATGCCTATTTTTGGGAAAACAAAGTGAAAAGTTCAGATGCAATCCTCAAACTGTTCTTTTTTGGAATTCCAGCGTTGATGCCAAAGTGTGAATTTATTATTCATATGTAAGTGGGATTTCTCACATTTTTTCCACTTAAGCTCTTGATAAGATCAGAATTGTTGATATTCCACATTAGAGACAACTGCAGGAGGTACAGAGAACTCATTGGGATCTGCAGATTTTAGCCGTGACTTAAGACTTAAGTCTCACTTTTCGGTTATGCTTTCTCTCTTTAAAAGATGCCTGCGTTACATAAAGTTGAGATTTTATATACTGCATGATCAGGTATAGGCTTGGCCAGGCAGGTGTTTCAGTTTCAGGATGTTTATGGTGCAGCAGTAATCAAAATTCACATCATACCTGGTGTATATCAAACATTTGATATAGATGAAAAATTAAGTGCTTTGGCAACTGTATTGTAAATCCAGCATCATCAAACAAACCTCACCCTCTCATGCATGTGTCATTGTACAACCATGTCACATATATATCCTGTATCTGCTGGTTGCAGCTTCATTGAAGCTACATCACACTTACACTGAGTGAAATATTCAAAGCCAAGATGCCATTGTTTTATGGCTGCAGCATTACATCAACAAATATCTACATGTCTTGTGCATCATTTTATACACATTTCCCTGTAATTCAACAGGACACATTTGATATCTCTGGAAACATTTGGATCTCCACTAGAATGTTAAATAAAGTTCAGTGTGTTTGAACAAAGCACAGCCGTGCAGCAGTGACGAATAAGCCACCTGCTGGCACGTCAGAGTTGAAGAGGTTAATGTCTAGTAGTGGATTAATGGTTGCAATCAGTAAGGGCTTGTACCTGCATTGAACTCAGCCTCCGATAGGAAACAGAACCAACCTCTGTGATGCCCCCCCTCCACATACACACACACACACACACACACACACACACACACACTTTCTTGTTACCCAGGCTGGTGGTGACATGGGCACCCAGCTATGTTTTCCCAGCTGGCTCTGCATACGTCAAAAGGGCATTTGGCCACGGGGCCGTGTGTTTCACTGGAAGGGGAAAAACCCTCCACTTGGAAAAGCCAACTCTGTGTGTGTGTGTGTGTGTGTGTGTGTGCATGTGCATACAGTAGGTGTGTGAAGTGACGGGTGCTCCGAGGCAGTCACCTGTGTCTCTCCCCCATAAAAGCAGCGCCTGTGTGTGCATGTGTGTGAAGTGATGGGCGCTCCAAGGTGGTCACCTATGTCTTTCCTGTCAGCCCCGGCCTGGGTCATCGGCTGGTAAACAGTCAGCCAGGCGCCAGGGAAAACATCGGCAACAGAGGAAGAGGGAGAGAGGGGAAAGACGGAGGGAATGGGGGGTAAAGAGACAGAAATATGTATGGAGAGAGAGCGGGAGAGAGCGAGAGAGGAGGGAGAATCATGGCGAGAGACAGGACGAAAAAAGAAAGTGTGTAGCAGCTGTCAGTGAGTGGTGTTTACCCAGGGCAGAGGCCGACAGACGAGTGAAAGACATAAACAGTACAAGAGATGAAAATGAAAAGTGACATTGTGAGGCCTCGCACCACTTAGCATATTAATTGCGGAGGCGGTTGGAATATCTGTCTGAAAGGGTAAAAAAAAAAAAAGAGAGAGAGAGAGACAGCGTGAAAGCGCGTATAAAAAGGAAACAGTGTTTAAAGCCCTGCTGGGAAAGCAAATGTGCAAATATGTCGAGTTACTCACCCATATCTGAGCGAGTTGAGCTCTATAAGGGGAATTTTGAATATCATCAATCTTCATAGTTAATGCCTCCATATGTGTTGCAGCATTAGGAATTCAGTTTATATTTGGGTTTGTGAATATATCAGCTACTGTATTATGAGCCGGCAGTGTTTGCCATACTGCAGGGACTGAATGTAAGCTCTGAGATATGATATTTAACCATCAGTCCAATCTTCTCGAGGCTGAGTAACAGGGTGAAACATTATAGCGGCTGATTTTTTTTTTCTCTATTCC
>OMKZ01003823.1:4136-16763 GCA_900302535.1 Neoniphon sammara
AACTCTGATAAATACAAACTAGCCATTTTGTGGTCTCTTCCTCTAAGGTCCATGTTGCTGTTTCAACAGGTTTACTTGTAATATACTCAGGAATTTATCTGCGCTCACCCACCGTAAATTCCTATGTGTACCTAGGACAATAAACAGAACTTTTGTATGCCTTGACTTGACTTCTGTGGGATATAAGTATAAATTTGATTTCATTTTATCTATCCCTATCAACTGATCCCTGATTTTTCTTAATGTCACATCCAACTGACAAGGAAAACAATTTTCATTTTGCTCATCTACATTTTGAGAGGGATGAGCTGTGGCTGTCATGGGAATCAAACCTGTAACCTTTTAAGTGTGGACCGGCCTGTTAAGCAGCAGGCCATCCTCCTGCCACTGCAAAAGTTGATTAAAGCACAAATGAGATAATCAGATACTTTGCAGACTGCTTGTCTCCATCAGAACTTCATTACAAAGCTTCAGCAGGTGAATAACATACACACAAACGGCAGACAAGCGATTTAAAAAGATAAAAGGTTAGCCCCTAACACCCAAACCAAACCACAGGATCAATTTTAACAACTTCTATTTGACTGACGGAATCCTAAACTCAAGAATTAATTGTATGACTTAAATGACACAACAGAGTTTTAAATTAGAATGCTGCTATCTCACTAGCAATGCTGCCAGTGTAAGATCCACCCAACCAAGACGCCCTGGTTGGCACCATCAGTGTTCTCCACATATTTAATAGCTGCTAACTACAAGTCACTCAGTCAAATGCCAAAGTCCTTGCAGGATATCAAAATGGTTTACGTTTCAAAGGCAGTTTGCCAGACTCTAAGGGGCAGGGTAACAAAACAGGGCTTTCCCCTACCACGCCCAAGGCACAAATTAACAATTATGACTAGGGTTACACTGAAGCTGAAATCCAAACCTGCCAAAAATATAGGTATTCAGACTTTCCCCCAGAATGTTATTCTTGTCAGGGTGTAAAAGCCTCTGAAGAAGCATTGAGACCATCACAGGACACAAACTCTCCACTGGAACCAGCCTAATGAAATAGGTTCAGGTGGGTTAGCAGGGTGAGGCACTGCAGGTTTACAGTCTAATGAGTAAAGTCCTCCCACAGCAAACTGGAATGATTTCTCTGCTCAGACATCCAGTAGAAATAATTCATACTAACTGTGAGGGAGGAACCTCTGATATCAGAGGTGGACCACACTGACCAGACCAGATCTTATTTATAATCAAATTGATCTGATATATTGGCACACCAATATATCAATCTATCTCAATCTCAGTTTTGATCATCTCAAATGCATTTCATGTTATCCATGGTCACTGTTTGTTTCCAGGTGTATTGCCACAGTTGTGTAAAAAGGAAAACAATGTAGTAATGGACCAAATGGAAACACCATGTCGTGATAGCTACATGCTCTGCTAGGGTATCTGATTATATTTACACATTCAAAACTCACACGTACAAACACGCACATGTTGGTATTACTTTCTTTGTGGGGACATTATTGTGACTTGCATTTATTCTCTACAGCCCTTCCCTAATCTTAACCATGGCGAACTAATGCGTAGCCCTAACCTAACCTAACCCAACCTAACCCAACCTAACCCTAATTGTAACCTGAACTTTAACCTTAACCAGTAAGCCACAATTTCTGTTTTTCCTTTATGTGGACCACCCAAAATGTCCTCACCGAACTGGTAGTTTCTCAGTAGTTGGTCCTCACAAGTATAGTAAGTATAAATGTGCTATTTTGCCACATTGATTCTGTGTGATATTCACACTGATGAACTATTTCAACTGAATATGAAAGTAAACTAGAGTGAGGAGGGTAAGAGAGACAGAGAGGGAGAGGGAGAGAGAGAGAGAGAGAGAGAGAGAAAGAGAGAGAGAGTCGTGTCTGAGTAAAAAGTTTTGATTGTAAAGCAATACTCCCAGTACTTTAACAGGGGAAATGGTGACACACACACTAGCGCACACACACGTTTGAGTTTATATGATCCAGACAAGAATGGTCTGTCTGTATGTGTGACCAGTGTCCCATGGTGTACTGCTCTCAGACTCTTCAAACATGCAAACATGACAGGAATTTCCTCCGTTTTAGAGATCATCTACAGGCAAACTAACAGCTCTGAGACCACATGATGAATTCCTGCTGGCCTGGTATCAGATCCTTCCAGAACCTTCTCTCCTGTATCTCTCTACTGTAGACTTGTCATCGCTCCTGATGCGACACGCAAGTTAAAAATACTAATGGTCCACCCTCATCACAAAATGAGAACCTCTCGCATTGAATCTGCAGAGGAAGAACCTTAAAAAGAAAAAGGTGCTCTGGAGTCGTGTTTACACTGCTATCTGGTTGTTGGGGTTACAACCTTTTTGTAGTTGTCATGGTTACTGTGTTCGGTGGTTGCCATGGTTGGAGTGTTCTGTAGCTGTCACAGTGTTTCTGTTGTCCTGGTTACAGCGTTATAATGTTGCCGTCCTCTCTCATGCTTTCCTGGCTGCTGCTGCTGGCTGCGTGGGTGGGGCTTCCATTGTGATTGGACATGACCATAGGGCTGTCGCTCAGGGTCGCTGTGACACTATTGGGCATCGAGACACTCTGTGGGAGGGGCCTCACCATCGTCGAGCTGTGTGGTCTGCTGCTAGCTGAGTCTTTGTTGTGGTTCCCATTGTTGCCGTTGGTTATGCGGTGGGGAACGTAGGCCGGCAAGCTGTCATTCTCAATAATGAGGTCGCCGTCATCATCTTCGTCCTCGCTGTCACCCTCCGCGACACTGTTGCTGTGGTAAGGACAGAAAACAAGGCAAAACATGAAGACAATACAATGAATATATCTGAAATCAAGGGTTAGGCTTATATAGCAGTTTGCCTATATAGCATGTCAATATTTTGTAAAGGTGTTAGCTTAGCATAAAGACTTGAAGTTTAGTCCTTAGCCTAGCTCCGTCCAAGAGGAAAAATAAAGCTTACACAAGCCTGAAGCTGTTATTTACACAATGTATCATGTGTATTTGAATTGTAAATAAGACTTCAGAATTGGTGTAAGGTTTATTTTTTCACTTTGACAGAGCTCGACTACTGACTCCTATAAACTTCAAGTCTTTATGCTAAGCTAACACGAAAAGCTACCCATAGGAACCAACGCAGTGGATGTAGAGAGGTGAAAATGGTATCAAACAACTTGTCTCAGTCTGGGTAAGTCGGAAAAAGGCTATTTTGCCCAAATCATTGGAGTATTCTTTTAAAAATCAGTGTGGTCTGTCTCTTATATGATAGATATGACAGTATTTGATTGATTACATATTTATTATAGAATTCATCAATGCAATACAGGCTGTCAGCTGACTGCCATGAACCTCAATGACGTAGTGCAACATTTTGATGCAGTACTACACTATAGATCAATAATCAATATCAATATAATATTTTACTTTTTATTGTGGCTTTCAACAAAGAGTTTTAGTGTTCCATGGTGTAAATGTTTGAGAGGTTTTTTACACTGACAACAATAATATTCTGAGGGAAATATAGAATACTTTTGTGGAATTTATTGATTGATTTTTTTTGCATGATCAGTTTAGCAAAACTGTACTTTTACAAATATTACACTTTTGAAAAACACATTCATTTTCACAGTCAATTTGAGACTATTTGAAACCAAGTTACCTTGCAGTGATGGGGTTACTCTGAGAGGCGGGGCTTGGTGAATCATGTGATGGAGCAGAGCCTGTGGATCCAGCTGAACGTGTCGAAGTGTTACCAGCTGACATCTTACTCCCACGATGCATCACGTTATTCCTCTGGTTGGCTGGTTTCACAGTAACAATAAGATTGTGACTGTTGGCCACCATCATATCTGTCACCTGAAATGACAGACAGACCATTGGAAAGAGGGCCGTTAGGTCTGTTAGGGCAGAAAAATGACTTCAAGGATTACATGTTGCTGTCCCCACAATATAATCATTCATTTGAACCATTCTTTCCTGTATCAATCACAAATGGTAAGGACAATCTGTCAGTCAAATTTAGGAGACACCTTATGAGGTGTTCCAGCACTTTCCACATTACACTTACTGGTCCAAGAAGGGTTGGTGCTACAACTAGCTGTCATGTAACAGTACAAATGTTAATGATGTCAATTTCCCACATTATAAACCAGAACAACATGAACTATGGTGACAAATACAGCTATTTTCACTCTGCAACTTTGCCTCCAAGGCCATTAGTGTATGCCATATTGGATGTTCTTCTGGTAGCACCATAGATATATTTATGAAAAACTAGATAAGGACTACAAATATGGCCACCCATATAGTGCTAACCTATCATTGATGCAATCCTGATCCACAGGGTTCAGTTACGTTAGCTGGCTATGTCGATCACGGAAAACACAACACTTTGTGTTTATTACCGGATTTGTGCTTATTACATTCTCTGAACATTACTTGGCTGAGACCATCTAATGTTAGCAATAGATTAGCAATAGCAATAGAACACTGCCCATGGTCAGTGGCCTGTCTGTCAGGCAGAATGACTTCTGGCTAACCTTACGTGCCTGAAGCTACCAGACAGACTGTTCAATTACACCAGAGGTATTACTAAACTAAATTACCATACCTTATTTCTCAACACACAGTACTCAAATGAATAAAGTAATCAACCTGTTGCTTCATCGGCTGTACCGTTATATGCATTCATAATAAGCTTAGTATACAGTGGCGTTCCACCTTCCCTATATACTGAAAACATCTAGCTAATCTATAGCCATGAATGAAGCAATAAAGAACAAAAAACAAAAAAAAAAAACAAAAAAAAAAAAAAGAGAATAAAATTAATTAAGAAAATTACTTGCTGTGCTTCCTAAAACTCCCCTAAAGAGCAGCTTTGGGGGAAAACAACCTACTGGAAACCATACCATTTATGTGTCATGCCTGCTGTATAGACTTCTCTGTACTTTTGGTTAATCTTGTGTGTCTTTTGTGTAATTTTCCAGGTTTTTCCTGGCCTTCTGGATTTCTGTCAACAGTGCATCTATGAAGTTCTGTGGTGCCAGCTCATCTCTGGCAGTGCCTCTTTTTTTCAATTTTTCTATTTCTATTAAATAAAACTTTCATTTTAAACATTTGAATGTCTCGTCCCTTTTCTGAAGCACAAGTGAATGTAGATGAAAGTGATGTTGCACAATATAAGCATTTCAGTATGTTGCTAATTATTTAAACCTCCACTTCTCAGTATTCTTACACTAGCACTTATTTGTCAAATTCATGTTTCAAATTTCAGATACTAAGTTTAGCAGTCATTGTCTATCAGTGTTTCATTAGGACTGCTAAAGTAAGAAGAGCTGCAGGAAGTGTTCAGGGAGAGGGAAGTCTGGGTGTCCCTGCTCAGACTGCTGCCCCTGCAACCCGGTCCCGGATGAGCGGAAGATAATGGATGGATGGATAGATGGATGTTAAAATATTTGTGCAAGTCAGCATTAGATATCTTTAAATTAGTATGCTAATGAAGTTTGTTTTCTCTGTGAGTTGGGGTAGTTTTTCTTATTTGTTCAACTAATTGAAACCTTAATGAACGATGCTACACTGGCTTAAAGGTGGGTCGCATAATGTTATGATAGGTAAGGCTCTACAGTGGAATGGAGTCCTGTGTAAACTGTGTATACACTAAGGTTGATCTGCATACATACAAATGTCTAATGTGCAAAGCTTATCTGTCATCATTTGGAATACTGTCAGACAAGTTGTCAACACCACCAATTACGAAAATCTGCAAGTAGCCTAGTTTAAGAATTAAGATATAGAATAATTACACTGACAATATTTAATTATGCTATATCTAGACTGAACTCATACGGTGCTATAAATGTAGGCATGAATGAAAACAGTCAATACCATTTACAAAACCAAGACCAACACTATACTGTAGTGTTCAGATATTGAAAATGACAGAAAAATCCCATTAGGTCTATATACTCGTTAATTAGGAAAATGGGGCGACTCCGCACAAACGTATGTTGAGGATGACAATTTCACGTTGTTAACCTCAATATTTTCTCATTTCAAATCACTTGCCAGTAAACACGCATTTTACAGTCATCTCCAAAGCTGTGGGAGCCTGTTGGCGAGATGATAATTTTTTCCCCCCTGTATGTCTTAACTTTTTCAACAAAACACATTAACACATTTGAATAACTGCCCTGTTATTATTTATTTAAAATTTGTAGGTTTGGGGAAGTTTTGCAATGCAATACTGAATAATTGAATAATTATTTTCAAATAATGTCCACTACAAGCGGCAGCATCAGCAGACATTACATAGGCTAGCAGCTAACGGTAATGGTTATGTAGTAGGTAGCAGTACTTCATTATGGCGCAGAAACGAATTTTGGAGTTCTTTTTGTAAACCTCTCTAAGACCGATTCTAAGAAGAGGACAACTGAAGCTCGGATTCAGGAAAGTATCTCGATTGGTACTTCATTCCCTACTTCCTCTAGCAGTAGTTTTGCCCCAGATATCGCTGACAAGAGCAGCAGTAAGGACAGCCCTTACACCCATGAGCCTGCCACTTCTACGGCAGTGGGGTGTAAGATAGCGGCTTTCGAGGATCCTTTCCAGCTGTCCAACTTCAATTTTCCTAGCAGACGTTTTGGGACAGAAAGTTTCAGCCGTGCTTTCACACCAGCTTGGTTTAGCAAATGGAAGTGGCTACATTACACTGCAGAGAGTGACCGAGTTTAGTGTATTGCTTGCGTGAAAGCAGTTGAAAAAAAACTTATCAACGCAGACAGTTTTAGGGCAAACAATCCCTTTGTGACAGATGGCTTTGGAAACTGGCGTAAAGCCATTGAAAAATTCAAAGAGCACAAGAGATCTAAGTTGCACACGGACTCAATAACAATACAGCTTTATACGTATTTTGGTGGCTTCCAAAGAAAAATGACCCCAAGAATCAAAAAGTGGGAAATTAAAAGAGTCTATATCGATAATGAATGGTAGTCAGAAAAATTTATTAATGGTTTTAGTGGCATCTCATTTCCAATTGTTCCCTGGAGAACAATGGAGAAATAGTCTTTTTGTCCCGCAGGGCATCACGTGACTTGCAATACCACGGTTGACCACTGTGTTCAATTGGTCATATGGCTCAGAGAGATTCCTGGGGACCTGGGTAGCACTTTCCACAAAGTCACACATAGTAACAGTGGTTACTACTTCTAGTAGTAGCATTTTCTGTGCAGTACATTTATGGGACATTTTAAGTGTATGTAGCTATAATCCATTATTATAATGTCTTGTGTAGTACCAAAAGCTATTTATAAGTGGATAATAGTTTATCTTTTGAAAACAAGTTAAATGATATGGAATTATGTGTAAAACATATGAGAACATGTAAAACAAGGACCACTTGATATTGTTTAAGGGGATCAATATGGTTTGTGGTGTAGCCAGACTTCAACAAATATTGCAACGCACGTTGCTTTGCCTAGCATCAGATTTTAAAATGCAAAAATATTTCCATACTAAATTATGGTAGCTTTCTTGTTGACAGTGTCCTCTGTCTCCTTTGCTTTCACTCAGATCTTCAGGGACCCTCGTTATGCTAATCCCCTTTAGCCTACCAAAACAATACATTGTGCAGTTCCTTTGTGTACTGCATGGCATAACTGGACACGCAATCATACCTTTCTCTATTCCAGCCACATGATTGGCTGCTTGTGTGTCATCTTTGTGCCTGCTGTCTATTCTTGCCACACCATTTGCTGCTTGTGGGTTTGTCATGGAATATAATAATGTTGAAATTTATTGACATTTCTTCAAGTCTGTAGTGTATTATACAGTTGTATGACTAGCTAGGGAATTTTATTTATAAAGCATACACAGTGGTAGATTCAGGGTGCTGTACAGGGCAGATAAAAAGTGACTTTTTATTTAGCATTCAGCATTTCCCAACCAATGTAGGGAAGAGGGAGGATGATGTTGCCAAAATGGAGCTGACTGATGACAGCAGTTCATACCTTGGAGGTTTTTTGTGGCATTCTAATAATTATAGACTAGTTAGAGGAATTATTATATATTATACAGGATTTTTTTTTGAGGTGAGCTAAAAAACTAACTTCACAAACTGGCCATTGGTTGTATGGTTATTTCCATGTCCTGATTATAATTGTCACCTGATCTAGTGATTTTCCCGCGACATCAATGCCATTGACCTCAAGGATCTCATCATTAACTCCGAGGAGCCCTGTGCTTTCTGCCAGCCCGCCACGCACCAGCCGAGATATAAAGACTCCTGGGACCTAGAGGAGGAAGAGGAGGCAGAAGAGGAGAAAGAGAAGAGAGCAGATCAGAAAAGGAATGACACATAGCAAAATATATTTGATTTAAGAGGAGGAAACAGAAGCAGAAGAGAGCAGGAAGAATGATAATAAGGTGTAGGAAGAAGAAAGAATATCTGAACTATATATTTTATAGCACCTTTAATCTTACTCAAATAAAGAGTAAAATCTGCTGAAATAACTATAAAAAATAACTAAAATTCAAGGTACAAGTTCCAGAAACTTAATTAAACAGACTGTTTGATAAGTATACTGATCCATGCACTACTCGATTTACAGCTATTTATTTTCCCTAGAACTGGCCCATTATAAAGAACTGCAACAAGAATGTGTTAATGATTCGTATTTTTTCATTTGATCAAACTATGTATTGCTCATTGTGTAATAAATCAAAGAAAATGATTATGAGAAATGATGATGATGAAATAAAAAATAGACTACATAACATAGGCAGTTGTCATTAGCATATAGTTATTATTTTGAACAGAAGTGTTTTTTGTTTTTCTCACAAATTACTTGGTGAAAACACTTTAAAGTATGGATATCAGGACAGATCTGAGTATGAACAGGAGCTGGATGGCTGCCAGCACTACAAATATTATCAGTTCACCTGTGAGCCTGTTTACCATGTCTCACCTTCTCTACGCCCTGGGGCGTCACCCGAACGCTCACCCCATCGCGAATGTAGAAGCCTAGGGGTTTGTGGGTGCCGTGCTTATGGAGCCGCACACGTCGGTGCGTCTCAGGCAAGATGTCCACGTCGATGATGGATGAGATCTGTCGGAAATCCTGCGGTAAGCCAATCAGAAGGCCCGGTCTGTTCTTCTGGTGGGTGGAGCCGGAGCTAGTGGTGCGGAGCCCAGTCAAGCCCAATCCCTTCTTACGCCTCTGGAGGGAGTTGGTGGCAAAAACTACTGGCTCATCCTCTGTGATGAGACAGAAAGAGACAAAGAAGGCCGTTGATTATTTCGACTTGATGCTTTGAAATGAATTCTACATTCATGATGAGGATACATTTTAAAGGAATACTCCAATGTTTTGGGCAAAATACTCTTTTTCTGACTTAGTCAGAGTGAGACAAGATGTTTGATACCATTTTCACCTCTGAACATCCACTGGTTCGGTTCCTATGGGTAACATTTCGTGTTAGCTTAGCATAAAGACCACAGTCCACAGTCATTAGCTTAGCTCCATCAAAGTGAAAAAATAAACCTTACAGCAACTCCGAGGCTGTCTTATTTACACAGTGTAGATAGATAGATAGATAGATAGATAGATAGATAGATACTTTATTCATCTCCAAGAGAAATTCACAATGTGTATCATGTATTTGAAATACATGTCTTGGATTTTTTTTCTGTTCTTTATGTAAAGCTAACATGAAGTGCTACTCATAGGAACCGAACCAGTGGACGTACAGAGGTGAAAATAGTATTGAACATCTCAGTCTGGGTAAGTCTGAAAAAAGCTATTTTGTCCAAAACATTGGCGTATTCCTTTAAACTGCATTTAAAGCAACACCTAGAGTTTCTGGGAGATTGGGATTTTGGTCAGCTGAGCTGTTAAGTGATGAGAATACAGACACCAAATTTATGCATGTGACACTGGTGATTGTTTATATATAGCCCCTCTGGTGACCTCATGATCTTAGTAATTTTAAAAACTCTTTCTGAAAAACAAAGTGACATATGCAGATCACACCAATCGCAGTAAGTATTACATGTGCAGCACGTTAATCAGGGACTGGATTGGTTGTGTCAGCTGTCTGTAATTAGCGGTTACTCCCATTTTATCAGGAAAACCAATGATTTAGTTGCAAGGTGTGTTTGAAATCACTGTAAGCAGTGTGGTTACACCTTTTGTACAGGTGAGGCTCATTTTGACTGAGACTGTGGTTGGTGGGGAACTGCATATGTCACTTTCTTTATCAGCAAGCATTGTGACATCAAGAGGTTCGCCGGAGGGGCTCTTGAAAGGGGCATGAAACCCAGGTAGAATATTTAGACTTTGCTGGCATCCAGAGGTTGAAATATTTACCTTACTTCAGTGATGTCATTGTGCACATTCCACAGTCCTACATCACTGGTGGGTGTGGTCACAAATGAGAACACTTATGGCCACACCCAACAATGTTAGGTGTGGTCAGAAGTGCAGCAGAGTTTAAGCTTTCAACCCACAGAGATCAGTTCAACAATGCTTTTCTGCCATGAGAGAGTTAAGATTTCATCATCATTTAAATGCAGCAATATTAAATTTTACACCAAATATGAGGAAAAAACACTGTTTTGAAATACCAGCAACTACTTCTCCTATTTTCATAGGAAGAAAATGTGGCAGGTGATGGGAGATTATGCTAAAAATCAGATTAATTTACTGTTGCCCATAAACAGTTCCAAAAATAAACTTTGCTAAATCAGCTAAGAAAATTAGGTACACCTGTACAATCTAATACAATCCAATCTAACAGGTCTGCCATAAATTCTTCCTTTTCCAAGTTTAAAACAGGATTAATTTTTTTTCTCAACATTAGCAAGAATATGTAAATTAAATTATGTTTATTAATGAGGGTGTAGTTTGCAGTGGTGTTGTATTGGACTACATTATATTGAGACGTGTTTCTAATTTTTTGTCCTTCCTGTTTATTTACATGAGGGAGACAAAACATTAGGAACACCTCTCAATATAATGTGGTCTACAACAACACCACTACAAACTACAACCTTAATGATAAGCATATAATTTAATTTACATATTCTTGAGAATGGTGAGAAAAACTGAATTCATTTTAAACTTGGTAAAGGTAGACACGACTGTGTGTGTGTGTGTGTGTTTGTGTGTGAGTGAGTGAGTGAGCGAGCGAGGGAGGAAGGGAGTGTTGATGGTATAATGATGTGGGGAATGCTTTCTTCGCTCACATTAGTCCATTTAGAACCGATGGAGAATCCTTCAATGCCACAGTTCACCCTAAACACTGTTTCTGACCAGGGTCCTTCCCTTCTTGATCACTGCCTTTTAGACCCAGCCAGCATGGTGCCACAAAATTGTGCAACAGAGCGAGAAAAGACTGAGCGAGGGTCTTCAGCTGCTATTGCACTCATCCACAGACAGATGTGGGAGAGGAGGAAGGGGGGGAGAATGAGTACAGAATGATGGGAAGATAGTGATTAAGGTAGCGCAGGGAGGAAATTTGCAGGCTTTTCCTTATAATCGAATTAAGTGGAACAGTACGTCAGAATGTTTTCCTTCATTTTTGTTTGAAGGGACATTACAACAGTCAGTCTAAAAATATTATGCTATGTATTGAATTTCATATACTGTATGTATCCATTACGCTGACTGTCTGCACAAGGGGGATTTTATTTTATAAATATTTTCCATTTCTCATATTATTTTTCTAATCCCACACTTTCATTTCTCTGCCTTTACTTTTCCTTTGCTCTTCTGGCTTTTTTGTTCCTTTTTGTTCTGGCATACATCTCTCTAGGCAGCTTCACCCACAGTCAGCTGCCAGCATTACATCACCCATAAGATATTTGATGATCAGATGTTCTTAACAATTTCAAGTAAGACAAAAAACAACAGATTTATTTCAGTATCCCTGCTTTAGTTAGTGTATGAGTTAGAAGTTATAAAGGAAAACAAAGCCTCAGTTAAAGTCCTCAGCCTAAACTGTTTAGCACTGGGCACTGTCTATATTTGATCTCAGTCTAAATACACTTTCCCTTCAAATAAATCCATAATCCATTCATAAAATTCTCCGTCAGGTTTAACAGTGGTGTGTTCTACCTTAGTGGCAGGCATACTCATTTATGAAGGGAGTTCACTACCTTAATTTTACTGCTTGCACTATTTTGGCAAATTTTTATTTGCCTTGATGTGATGCCCAACTTGCTTGTCGTGACAGTAGCACAAACAGATGTAGTTAGCTTGAAGAAATATTCAAATGTTTTGAGCAAAATACCCTTTTTCTGACTGAGTGAGACAAGATGTTCAATACCATTTTCACCTCTGTATGTCCACTGATTCGGTTCCTATGGGTAGCATTTCATGTTAGCTTAGCATAAAGACTTGAAGTCTAGTTGAGATATTAGCTCCGTCAAAATGAAATAAAAAATACACCTTATAGCAATTGGAAGCTGTCTTATTTACACCTATGTATCATGTGTATCACACGGTAATGAAATACATGTCTTGGAATTTTTTTTTTTAACAAGAGTCATTTTAGTCATTTTAGGAGACTTTAGATGTAGGAACTATAACCCAGCAGTTGTAGATT
>OMKZ01003825.1:13513-29086 GCA_900302535.1 Neoniphon sammara
ACGCACACCCTGGATTCAATCAAAGTTGCTCATCTGTGTTAGACTACTTGTGATTAAGAAGTGGAATCCAATAAATAAGCCTCAAAAGTAAATACTACACACTCCCTCCAGGCATAAACACTTCATATGCCAATAATACAAATAAAGTTAAGTAAAATGTGTTGGAATAAAACTAAAATAATATGCAGTAACTTATTCGTGTGCATGCACATAAGACCTTCAGCTATTTCATGTCCAATTCTTTGTCTCTCTCTTGTCTTATATATAAATGCACACACAAACACACACTGAGTGTCCTGTGGTGTCTCTCCTTTGAATTTCAGTTTCAATATTGGAGCAAATGGCAGCCATTCGGAAGAGAAATGAGTCTTCGGTAATTGATCAGATAGGCGATGACTTGCTCTCCTGGGTGAGTACAATTCTCAGGCTGAAATTGTATTTCCCCTTTGAAACACTCTCTCCTATTGAATAAATTTCAAGATGACTGATGTGGTAGGAAAAACTTCACTGTGCATGAAGAAATTTAACTGTGGGCTGAAATTGCTTTACAGTGACCAAAAAAGATTATGTTGATATGAGATTGCGTTTTTCATCCTCAGATCTGTTCGTTACATGTCTTAAATATGTACAAGATGATGGTTAAGGATAGTATGTATGGTAGGTAGGGGCTAATTACTGATTACAGGTTTAATTACACCTAAATTCTGAAGGACAAAAACTTAAATAATACCACAGAAGAACAACCCGAAGAACTCCCGTGTGCCCTTCACAGTAGCAGGGAGCGATATCTCAGTGGAACCAAGCTTGGAAAATGGAAGCCAGTAAATAGTTTCATCATACAATGGCCTAGATTTGGCTGACGTCTCCGCATCTCAATAAAATGTGTGATACATCAGACTGGAGGTAGTTACATATCAACTGGCCAGCCCTGTCTAAAATGGTTCTACAGGGTATAAGTAGGGTAAACGGTCCCCTAAGGGTGCTGGCATTGATCTGGTCTACATTTGAGCTTAAGCTATCTGTGCTATGGCAGACTTAAGCCCAGCCCTCTTCTGGGAGTTGCTGCTCATTGTGGTGGTTAAATACTAGATATTTCCATGGCAACTACCCCTGACCCAGATTGACAGACTGACTGATTGTCTCTGTCCCTTCCTGCTCTGTCCTATCTTGGGTGGTTACAGTTCAGTGGTGGAGAGGAGGAGAAGATCAAGCAGGCAGTGGGGACATTCTGCAGTAACCAACCCTTTGCTCTGGAGCTCATCAAGACCAGGCAGAAGAAGGACTCACGTTTCACTTCCTTCATCCAGGTAAGAATAAGCCCATCAGACATAATGTGGACGCTTCATATACATAATATGATAATCACAATATATAGCAGGTAGTTCCAACCATGCGTTGTGAATGGTTGAGTGGTGTTCTTAGGGTGCTAATCACAGCAGCATATGAAAAGACAGCGCATCATGTTTACTTCTTAAATCAAAGTGTTCATCATTAACGCTTCACAATAAATGATGCATTTATTGCGGCCATACCAGATGGCAGGAGTTACAGTTTATGCTTAATTATTCTTGGGGAAAAAATGTGAGTACTTCCAAACATGATAAATACATTTTACTTGCTCTATTGTGTGAAATCTGATGCATTAAAGTAGAGCATAAGCTTTATTGAGTTGGGAATTTGTTGTTAGTGATTTTTTAGGATGTGTGTTATTGACTGTAGCCAGGCAGGGGAGTGCTGGGAAGTTACAGCAGCAGTACATTGTGTCTAAATCAAAAGGAAAAAAATCCCTCACACTCTCTTCTTTTAGTCCCGTATTGAAATAATCCTGTCGTAGTATTTGGTTAATTAAATTCCTGCTCTATAACCCACAGCTGGGCCTACAGCCTCATTCTTAGGATCACACCACAGCTGTTTTAGTAACCTCAGGATTGCAATGTTATTGCCTAAATGCAAACTTATAAAACGCACAATGAAACACTTAAGAGTGTGGTTATGCTTTATTAGTAGATATAAAGTTGGTAAGTAAAAATTAATTTAAGCTTTGAATTGTCCACTGCATCAAATGGTAAGTTCAGTTATTTTTACGTTGAGAGAATGTGATATGTCCAAAAACAATTAATAGATATTAGTAAATCTACTTGTGCAAGGTTCAAGACTTTTCTCAAGTACAAAAAACACATTTAGCATTGCTCAGTCACTACTGGGGAGTAAACATCATATATACTTGTTAAGTGATACATCATGGCCATTTGCTGACCACTTAAGTGTAACCAACCTGTATTTTTATTGGTTTGCAGGAGGCAGAGAGTAACAGACTGTGTCGCAGGCTGCAGCTGAAAGACATCATCCCTGTAGAGATGCAGAGGCTCACCAAGTATCCTCTGCTGCTAGACAACATCGCCAAGTGCACAGGTGCTGTAGTTTTGTCTCATCCAGTATTCAGAGTTCCTTATCCACAGTTGGAAATGACTGGCAGCAGTCTGTGCACATCATCCTAAGTCAATGTCTTGAAGGTTGTATCAGTGCAAAAATAAGTCAGTCTTATAATGGAATAAGTCAAGTATTGCCCTAAGATTTGATGCTACTCTCGTGGTGTTGGACACACCTGACAACTTTATGATGTCCTCATGCCTACAGGTGGTGTCCTCTAATTTGTACTGTATGTGTGCCATTTGTGCACACATATAAACTCTGACTTACAGTGCATGCAGGTACATATATCTGCTCTGCTGACTCACTTGAGCACTTTGAAGTCCAGTGCGGTCAGGAAGGAATACACAGTCAACTTTGGACACTGTCGCACGGATAGATAACTTCTGAACCACTATTATCCTCATTCCCTCTTACATTAGGCCTGGGCTATATATCGATATTATGTCAGCATCATGATATGAAACTAGATATTGTGTGGGATTTTTGATATTGTAATACTGTGATATAGCATAACTGCTGTCTTTTCTTGGTTTTAAAGGCTGCATTAAAGTAAACAGGTACAATTTTTTGAACTTAGACTGTTCTGCCTGTTCCATTATTTGCCTCTACCTGCTTGGTTATAATATCCACATTACTAATAATTGTTAAGCAAAAATAAAATAAAGTAAATATGCTTTTATCAAAGCACCAGTAGGCATCCCTGCATTATCATCACAATGTCAATATCAGTCCATTCAGTCAAAGATATTGTGATATTTGATTCTGTCCATATTGCCCAGCCCTATCTCACACACACCCATCCACCCTTAAAAACTGCCAAAGACTGTACTGACATGAGTAGTAACGGCACACAGGTCTTAGTGGACCAGTCCATCACACCGGCTCTCTGTGTCTGTGTCTTTCATGTCCACTGTTGGGTGTCCGGTGTGTCTGTTGTGTCCCAGTGACCAGAGAACAGCCAGCACTGTTTCTTGATAGGGGTGCTGCCTGCCACACTGCCTTACTTGCTGCACTGGTTGCGGATAACAGTGTCTAACACAGTTCCTCTGATGGCTGTACTTGTCATCTTAACAAAGAACAAATTCCCATAGTCGAATGTTTGACTGCACTGCAGCAAAACCTCCACATGTGACCTACTTCAGCAGTGGGGTTCAGTTGTATCTAGCCCCTCTGCCCTGTGATCTTAGATTTAATGAGATTCTGTGAGGTAATGAACTCATCATGGAAATTAATTTAGTCGTCTGGTGTGTAACCACGGAAACATATGATACAGGGATAATGACTCTTTTGCATTTTCTAATCTAAATGTAATATGGTACAATAGAAAAATGGAATCCTACTTCAGGAGGAAGAAAAGGGGGGAAAAGGGAACTAAATGAAGTCTTACTGGAAAAGGGCTCTGTATGGCAACATGCCAACCATTAGTGAATTACAGAGACAAATGGAGAGATTATCATTTTAATGGTCCTGGAGCGGTAATGGACATTTTGGGAAATGTGTCCCCCATTATTTGGTCCATCATTTTTGTCTTGGCTGGGGTTTGGGTTCACACCGAGAGAATGCACTAACGATAAAGTATAACCAGCTATTATGGGATCATAATGCCCTCTCTGCTTTATCATAATTTCTGAGAATGATAGTGTGTTAATGGATGAAGGAAATATCAATTTGCCGGACGGCGCCCTGCAGAAGTAGAGAGGCTTTACTTCTTGTTTTATGTCAAAATATCTTTTCAGATGACACGGTGGAGAAAGACAAAGTGAAGCAGGCAGGAGAATGCTGTAGAAAGATCCTCAATCATGTCAACCAGGCTGTGAAGGAGTCTGAGGACAAGCAGGTACGTTAATCTTGATATTTCTTTTTCATATCTCCTTCCCCTCCTCAATTCTTCACAAAGTTCTTTCCTGCTCTGTTTTCCTTGTTCCACTCTATGCATGTTTTATACAGCTTTCTAGACATTCCCTTCACACCTTAAATCTTTCCTTTTTTCCACCTCTGCCATATTTCTGCTCTCCATGACCTGCCTTGCTCTGCTGGCAGCACCTTTCTTTTACACAACACATTAAGTCATCCTCCTTCACCTCTCTATTTCTCTCTCTCCTCCTTCCAGAGGTTGGAGGACTACCAGAGAAGATTGGACCTCTCTTCTCTAAAGCAGACAGACAACCCCATGATCCTGGAGCTCAAGGTGACAATTATCTACACGACACTTTTGGCCTCACTTACAGCTTACTGAACGGCTGCTCGCCCACACTGTTTGAAATATCAACTGGGCAAGAAAGTAGTGCTATGAGGAAATGCCTCGATGAACATGCAGCAGTTTCATATGTTATTAGCACTCTTCTCCAATATATATCCTGTTCTACCTCCTTCAGAACCTGGATCTGACCAAGAGAACGTTGGTGCACGAGGGACCACTGTCATGGAAAGTTAACAAGGACAAAACTATCGGTTTGTAAAAAACATAATATAATTATTTGATTATTTATCACTGGCGCATACTGTGTGTACAAACTTAGATTCTGTGTCTTTTCAGAGTTGTACACACTACTCTTGGAAGACATCCTGGTTCTGCTACAGAAACAAGATGAGCGTCTGATCCTCAAGTGCCACAGCAAGAACCTGGCAGGCACTGCTGATACCAAACATATCTTCAGTCCCATCATCAAACTCAACACGGTTCTGGTGCGCTCTGTTGCCACAGGTCAGTTAATAGCTGATCTCTAATAGAAGAAAAATGAATTTTTGTGTTATGCATTTTTTTAAATTGTTTAATAATAACATAATCAATCAGATTTGTATCAAATCGAGATACAATAGAAGAATTACACTGACCCTTGGCATATTTTACAACTGTGATCTCAGGAAGTCTGTCTTTGTGCATTCAGGGCAGAATATTGACAAATTTTACCCTGAACCAAATCTCAGCCCTTTGTCCCTTCTCTCTCCTGCCAGACAACAAGTCGTTCTTCGTCCTCTCCATGTCAGATAACGGAGCCCAGATCTATGAGCTGATGGCACCCACAGTCTCAGATCAGAGAACGTGAGTCCAGATACCCCTTGCAATATTTATTTGATAAATATTTCCATCATGTCCTCAGTTGTTAAATGAGCTGTAAAATGAATCTTCTGTCCCAAGGTGGCAACGTCTAATCACCCAGAGAGCTGATGCCATGAAAGTCAAGCCTCACAGCGTCATACCGTTACCTCAGACTGAGTATGTTTATCCTCTTTATGATTTGATTCATCCCATGATTCATGATCGTTGAGCATATTACTTAACTGAGTTATTTATGTCTTTCTTTGCCAGCGGAGAGAGAGATGGTGTGGAGATCATTACAGCAGGAGTGTCTAGACTGAGTAAAGATTCAGATCGCACATCCACCGGCAGCACCCGGTCTACAGGTACACTTATGTCAAACAAGTGTTCCTCTCATATATTACCTTGTTGAGTGATGTGCCCTACTCAAGCATGATGATCCTCCTGTAATTTTTGTTCCGCAGATAAAGAGAGCAGCCCATCCTCTAGAAGTGTCATGCAGAATTCTCTGCCACGTAATAATAATCCATTTGATGGAGTGAAGGCAGAGGAAGAGGAGGAGGAGGAAGGTTTTGTCGACCCAGAGCTTCCTTACCAAGTGGCTGAGGACGGCAGCGAGGGAGACTCCTTCAGCCTCTTCCCCTCCAGGGCAGATGAAGCACTGAAGACATGTAAGCACAGACTGCAGAGGTCTTCCTGCAGAAAGTCCCACATACATGTGCAAAACATGCAGTGCACTCAACATGAGAAAGTAAATTTAAAGTGAATTGTATGCTTTGCCACCATACTTGTCTGTGGCTTTATTTGTATTGTAAATACCATTAATCCTTATCCCCTTATCCCCCATTTGCCCCTCAGTGGCAGCATTGAAACAGGTTTTGGTGACCCAGCTAATGTCCCAAGAGGCCAGTGAGCGTGCCCAGCGCTCCTCAGGGGCCCGTCTCCTCAGGACCACCTCTCTACGGACTCCCGTAGACAGCCGTGCTCGGGTAATGGTCCATAACGGCTCCGAGAGGAACAGCTCCCAGACGGAGGACCCGGCTCAGGACCTGGGCTCTGGAGACACAGGCTTTTTTGATTCCCCCGAAGATTATGGTTAGTCTGGTTTGCACTATACATGTTTAAGCGTTTGGGAACATAAAGCGAGCAGAAAAGGCCTTTGCACACATACACACAGGGATATCATAAAATGCACTATAGTTATTACTTGCAGATAATTGTGTCTTGAAGTCTGCATTATAAGGTGTAGCTTGTTCAGTGATCTGTTGCTCTCTAATGCTGACCTCCTCCCACACTGATGGTACTTAAAACCTTTTTCTGTTCCCTCAGCAGGATACCTTGTCCTGGAGGGCTATGGAGGCCCAGGGGAGAGCAGCACAGACGATGACATCTTGGCAGCAACCACAGGGAAGCAGCTGAGCACCTCAAGAGGCTGTGCGGCGGATTCTGGGATCAATTTGAGGTTTTCTTCAACATCACAGGCCGGCAGCCTCTCTTCTTTCAGCAGACAGGTCCTGTCTCACCTTAGAAACCTACAGACCAACCTCAACTATCTGAAGGTACTTATTACTTACTGACTTGTCCACACCCCCGATACACACACACAGACACATATACACATAAATATTAGGTTGCTGTTTATATTGCCTTACAATTTAGACTTGACAGCAGAGTGTTTCTCTCTTTTTCTTCTACAGGAGGTTGAAGCAAAGTATAATAATCTAATACGCCAAAGGCCAGAGAGGCCAGCAACAGATACGGATGGAAACAAAGGTAGGTCAGTTCAACATACAAATCACTGACTGTAGAGCTGAGCATTGAGCTGTCCGTCTTCTGATCCCAGACTTGTGTTCTTCTCCCAGATAAGAGATAGTGGAAATCCATGCCCAGGCCTTTGGCCCTGGTCCCAAAGAGGAAGTGGTGACTAGTAGTCTGTTCCTACTTCCTGTGTCCTGGACTTCCTGGACGTCCTCTATAAGCTTGTCCTCTCACTGCTGAGCCCCTCCCTCCATCGCCGTCACCCACGGTTGCCACAGAGAATGAGAGACTGAGCATGAGCAGAGACGGTTGGAGGGAGGAGGAGCCTGTTCGATGCCCCTCCCCCTCCATCAGCACAAGGCAATCAGGGAAGTGGGATTGCCCCAAACCCCGCCCCTCTTCCATTCTAACACCCCAGTTCCCCGACCTCCCTGCAAGAAAGAGAACTTATACCAAAATGTACAAAGATGTGTGTTTAGAATATATATATATGAAACACAAAACAAGAAAAGGAAAATTTTTAAGATAATGTATTAAGATTTTTTTTTATCCCAAGATGTATTTATTTTCTTTCTTTTCTTTTTTTTCCTTTTTTTCTTTTTTTTTTTTTTAAGTGTTTCCCACACTGCTTGCATGCTTTTTGGCCATGGTGTTGTGACCTTTCTGGCTGCTTCTCCTGCTTAAAACACACAGGGTTGTGTGAGTGCACACCAGCATACTAGCACGCTAGCCTAGCTTACCCTGATGAAGCAGCAGGAATATATTCAGACTGAGAGAGGCCAGAGTTGCACTGGTTACAGATAGATCCTAATGTGTTAAACTCTAGAATTTTGTTAAAGTCTAGAATTTCAGATAAATTCTAGGGGTGGTGTTAACTAGAATGAAGAGTCTGAAGGCTCTGATCTGGTCCTGTTGCATTTCTATACCTGGCATTTCCATGCTGCCTCCTTTCTTCCTCCTCTCACTGCTGGGGGTCTTACAGCTCTCCTCTACTCCTTAGCGTGTGATTCTCCCCTCTCCCTGTAGTGTCAGCCTCCTCCTTTCCCCCTCAGCCCAGTGGCTTTCACACTTATTTATCCCCTCCACACTCTATATGTCATGCTCCCCCTCTTTCTCATATGCCTATGAGTATCTTGCCTGGTTCCCCCTATCTTTACAAGGAGCGGTCATGCTCTTTCTGTATTAGCTCCAGACAGTAGTGCTGCTTCTTCTGTTACTGCTGGTGATGCTGATCTGACTGCCTGATATTCTAATAATGTCATGAAGTTCAACATATAATGTACAATGATGATCAAGTTGGAAGGCTATGCATAAGTTTAATAAATAAATGGTGCCATGACACATTTCAAAAAGGAAAACTGTCTCCATTTATTTTTCCCCTTTTGCTTTCCGCTGTTATGAATTTGACATTGCAAATTGCTTGAAATTGCTTGAATCCCAAGAAGAAAAAAAATGCCACAAATTGTGAGGTTGCTATAGGGAGAAGCAATTGCATCCATTTCATGTGCTTCTAAAATGGATGCAAAAATAAATGAATAAATCGTTCTTCCCTTTTTGATCAAGATGAAACTGATCTCAAGGATATCTGGGTATTGGTAATGGTAAATTATCCTATGTCATTTCAAAAAGCACCCCTATGTTTTTACATAGTTCATGCATTTATATTATTTCTCATCTTTTTATGCAAAATACTCTATAAAAGTGAAAATGAGATGTTCAAAATGATTTGACAGCACAAGAAACAACCAACAGATGTAGTTTGTACATGCTCAGTTTGTTCCTTTTGGATTAAATCATTATACTAGCACTTTATATCGTGTTACATAGGAATCAACTTGCATTTTAGCGAGGCTGAACAATATTCTCTCACAATGTGCGTAGTCTACTGGTAATAAAACACCCTGTACTGTATGTGTCACTCTCTTGTCTTAATCTGATAAAAGAAATGTTAGAAATGTCTGAGCTGTCAATATATCGGCACCAAGATCATAGAGACCAATTCCTATACAGTATTTGTTATTGGTAATTAAAATTATTCTTAGGCCTTGCTGACAAAGTTGATGCTGCGATGTATCCCTTCCATTTATGGTAAATTACGATTAAGGTTGACTTTGCATCATATAACAAAATCCAACCTTACAGCAGCAAATATTTTCCTCATGGATGCTATTTGACTGCAGTTGCTTACTAAAAAAATGAGTCCTAAAATGGTTTAATTATCATTGCCTAAGAGTTGAACTTAAATATATGGTGAGAGGAGGGTGATTTTTCTTGGAACATAAGAAACCACTCCAGTGCCTATTCGGTGCAAGTGAACCATTAATTATACAATTGTGCTGCAGCATTCTGATGGATAGTTTGCCTCGCACAATAATGTGAGACTTTATTGATCACTGGAGGACAGCTTTGACCTTCCAGGGAGGTCAAAGTGCCAGTTCAGCCACAGAGTAGCACCCTTCAGCTGGCAGGGATTCAGTGTATTGTTCACAGACGCAGCTTGAAGCCTCAGTCATCCAGCTGAAAGATGAGCTCTCCGTACACTGGGCAATCCTGTCATCTCCATTAAAGTATTTAACTGATGTGGTCTTGGGTACATTAGAAAATTGGAAAGCATAATTCTATTCAAAACCTCTAGGAGAAAAGATGAGCAACAAATGTGAAATGTTAAGTATATTGAGCCTCCTGAGGCACTTTCACCCACATAAAAAAGGGGATGCTTTGACAACTTAGACATTTTAACTTCACCGCAACAGAATCAAGTACCTCTTGAAATCATGCAATGCAATGCAAAAAAAAAAAAAAAAACAGTGAAGAGGGGCAACTATCTGAGAGGTTTGATAAAGGCCACTGGAGAAGGCGAGGAGCATCACATCCTGACCAGTAGGTGGCAAACTTTCACCGTTTAATAGCGAGTCATGAGGACCCACCCTGAAACCTGCAGTGACATCAGTGTTTTAAATAAGCCAAGGTACTATGAAGTAACCTATTGATTTTCTAGATAAATTTGACTTCGCCGTGCGGCCAATGAGTGAACTGAGCATTGAATCCAATTTTCCTCCATAATTATACCAAAGGTTTGGCCATGGAAATTCTATGGCAAACTGGGCCATACGCAGTGGCATGTATTTGTATTTGTCAAGCTTTGCTATACAACCTGTAGAAATGGAGTCAGAGGTTGCACATCAGTGTTACGCCTGGCAGTGATTTTGCGCACGGTGCATCGGGAGAGGAAAGCAGGAGGAAGCTTCACAGACTGATCCTCTCCTCTCATCCCTGCCTGAATGACATGTTCCCTCTCTCTCTCTCTCTCTCTCTCTCTCTCCCTCCCTGACTGAAGGCATGCTGCGGTAAAACAGAGACAGGAGAGAGGGATAAGGAAAGAGGATGGGTTATGAAGGGGAGACAACGAAAAGCCAAAAGCTATAGGGTGACGAGAGATGAAGAGCAGCAGAAGGGGAGAAACAAGGGACAGAGGGGCGATACAGGCAGAGGGGAAGATAAAGAGAGGATAGTGAAAAGAGGGGACGGTAATTGATTGTCTCGCTTCCCACATGCACCTGTCACCGAGCTAATTGGAGTGGTGAAGACAAAGAGGAGAGCGGTGTCAGTCACATCACGGCTCTCCAGGAGGACAGTCAGTGTCAAGCCTCGCCGAGACGAGATACGCAGCAGCTCTTTGAGCTGGAATTTGCACCACTGAAGATGAAAACGAAGCCTTGAAAGAGAGGACGTGCCCTGGGATCAGCATAGTGGCCCGGCGCTGAACCAAATGTGGAGACCCGTATTGTTGTTTCCTTGTTCCCGCCCACCACCCCTTTCAAGTTGTCAGCCCTTAAAATAGAGTAGGAGAACACAGTGGAAAACGTTCACCCCCACGTTTGCAGTGACAGATTTGCATACGTTTTGCATACATATTTAAGCTCAAGTCGAAGTTGAGGATTTGATGTGTTTACCTGATGCTCGGTGCCACAAAGAACTGTTGCAGGTGATTATGGGAAGCGCGTCATTATGGTTGTTGCCTTGGGGCTTAATTCCCAGATAAGGATGCTTGACTAAATAACTCACCTGTGACAGGAAACAAACAAGGGGAATTTTCTCAAGAATGTGTGCTTTTTCATCCACGTTTCCCATAAGAGCTTTGCGATCATTAGACTCTGAGCAACAGTGTAAATAATTGAGCTAGGTGCCCACATAATAAACACAGACACACAAACACAAGCTCACGCAGACATGCTGTCTGCAGAGAGTTTTTATATTAGTTTCTCATCAATATGCAAATTCATTTACAAGTGTGTATATTACCATAATGGTGTTTCATGTCTTATATGCTTACAAGTGGGTGTCTCTGTCTGCGGCACCAGTCATCCTGCATTATTCTCCAGGATGGAATCAAACTCATATTGTTGCTGCATGGCTGGCTGCTACAGCTGACATATAGTCAATTCAGTGTCACTGCCCATGATAAAACCTGAAGTCACCACCCTGTAAATCATCCACAGAATGGGCCTCATTCCCTATTCTATGTGCTTCATGTTATGGGTTTGCAGGAGTGCGCTATTCATCAATATTCATCTGTCTGCATGGAGGGTGCAGACGCAGCGCATCCCGGGCTGCGGCTCTTTCCGACACAGTCATTTGTGGGAGTAATCGGTGAGACGTTGTGGGGTCAAACATAAGATCAGTCAACAAAATAATTTGTTTTATTTGTCTGTGACTTTGGCATAGATTTCCCTACAGAACCTGAGAGGAAATGCGTTTCTGTGCAATAAATCATCGTCTACTTGCATGGTGCTCATCAAAGACCATTATATTTCAAACCTTAGAGGAAATTAGCAAAAAGAAGAGAGTTAACTGGACCGCTCCTGGAAACTGAAAGTTGGATTTTAATAAATCGGCTATTTAGACGATGATTTATGGCAGTGACGCTGTTCTCTTTTTAGTTTTTGCAGATAAATGAGTTTGTTTTTCCTTCCCTTCTGTAGGCTTTTTTATGTTTATGAGATTTTATTATCCTCATAAGTATTTAGATCATTTTACACCAAGCAGAAAGATAATTACTTGTAGAAGGCGGCTGTTTACAATCAGGGTACATTGTCAAATGCATGTCACACTTAATCAAGGACATCTGATCATTTGTAACAGGGTCACTTCAATCACAACCTGGTCCCCAAACAGGGACCCCTGACCTTAAGAGATTGATAACCATGCTGCGCTACTTCCCTTCATCTGAGCCGAGACCGGTATCAGATGCATCGTATTGGAGATCAATGCCTTCTCCACAGACTGATTAATCCATTGCCTCTCTGAAGAGTAATCACTCACCCTGCTGTCAGCGCGCCATTTGATTGACACCTCTGTCCCAAACATGACGGTAGCATCAGAGGACATGCAAAGAGGGGACATGAGAGGATGCATGAGAGGATGCACTCCTACAAATGGAATGGGATAATGTTAAAGGTGTGCTCAAAGTGCTTTTGATCAGGGGCTCGTGTACTACATTCAGGCAGCCATGGCTATAGAACAGAGACCTGATTTTGACAACACATTACAATAAACACATCGAATAACAAATAGGCACCTGTGGCTTGGCTTGGTGTTAACCCTGTCTAATTACCGCACGGCACATTGATAGAGGACCTGGGTAAAAAAAGCTCCGGGCCAGCTGGCATTGAGCTCACCAGTTCAGTCTGCTGTGAAAGGGAAACCAAAGAGAGAGCGCGGCGCGGGCGTTGAGCTGTGACCCGGGAGCACGCGCGTACTGTACCGCGGAGCCATGGCGCAAATCAATGGCGCGGTTGGCAGACGCGCTTCCCCCAATTTTGGTGATCAAAGCTGGCAAGGCAGACAGGAGCCGCTTCTGTTTGTTGTCTATATTACTGGGATAGTGAAAGGGTATGTTCGCTTGTGTCTCAGTGTGTATGTGCATAGTGGCATGTCCATACAGAGAAAAAAATAAAAATAGAAAGAAATTAAGTGAGGGAGATAAAGGAGGAGTGAGATGTTTAAGGCTTAACTGGGCTGATAGGCATATGGCTGGAGTCAGCATCTCTGTGTTTGTCCTCTGGGCATGTGATAAGACTCTCAAATTCGCTGGTGGACGTGTCCTCGGCCATGTGACAGGGATGAATGGGGAGTGCTTCCTCCTCCTGATGCTGGATTTGGTTGAGAGGAGAGATTGATTACTTATTTATCATCCTTGATATTTGGCTGCCACAACCAAGAGGCATGGGAAGGAGACTAATTTGAAACAGACCAACACCAAACACAGTGGTACTGTATTTATTGCCCATTTAAACATGTTGCACAATAAAATCTTTCAAAAAGCACGAATAAATAGATCGTCCTTAGAATAGCGCAGGTAAATGGAGAGGTGAAATGAATCGGGACTTTGGAGAGGCTGATTGCACTTAGTTGTCAACTGCACCTTGAACAACCACCCAGACGGCAGCATCTCAGAGTCAAATCTGTGTGTGAGTCATCATCTGGGAAATTCAGGGCTTTCATTCTTGAGTGGAGAACACTCAAATAACGTGATCGTTCTTGGTGAGCATGTATACAAGTCCTTTAGAAAACAGGGTCATCTGCAATACAATAAAACCGAGATGTTGTTCCAGTGTTTTTTTTTTGTTTGTTTTTTTTTTTTTGGTGACCAAGTTATTGAATATTTTCACTCCTTTCGGCAATAGTAGGTTGAGTACATAAAGCAATATATATTCAGAGAGTAAAAATGATTAAAGAGTATATTTTTTCTCACAAGTATAAATCTCAGTACAGAAAAAAAAACAGATAAAATAAACAAGTTACAGATGCACAAAAAAGGGAAATGATGAATGAATGAATAAAATTAAACTACTCTCGTGCCTCTGTAAATAAGGAAGCAGCAATAGATTGGCACAAAAATGAGAAAAAATTACTATCTGCTTCTACACACCAAATCTCAAGCTGTCGCACCCTTAAACCCCCCACCACCCAAACCAACCCACTGTCCCCAAATGGCAGCAGCTCACAGCCACCAAGGCAGAAACACAGATTTCACGTTAAAGGTCCATTCTGCTCAATATGCAGCACAGTAATTCAAAGAGTTCTCATCTTCAAACAATTCCCAACCCAAATCCTCTCTATGACCCAGGCTCACTGCACATTGAGAAATTGTAAATGTAAACCATCCACACACACACTAAATCCTATCATTAGCACCACATACATGCTTACATATGATGTTATAGTGTTACAGTAATTCATTATAGTGTTATGGTAATTCTTTGACATGAGTGCTATAATGAGATGACATATATGTCACCTCTACCTCCACCTATGTATACATAGGTACATAGAAACAACAACCATCACCACACAATATACACTACAGTATTTTTCTGATGCCAGTTGAGTCTATAGGATTATAGTACAGTTTGACCTTTTCTGTGGTATTAGAGAGCATCTCAATTGTAGTTTCTTCGGCTCCGTTTGCTCGAGCTCTAATGAAAGGATGTCTAGGAATCCCAGGAGCCATTGGCTAATATGGAGTGCATGGGGGAGGGTGGTGGTGGTGGGGGGGATTTCCATCTCATAATTACCATTCATTTTGCTGATGTGGTACCTGATAGCCAAACTCTTTTTGGATCATAGTGAACCTTAATAAAGAATCATCATTCAGTAATAACACATTCGGCGCACAGAGTGTATAAGTCTCCAGAATTTAAGAGAGAAAAGTGGCTACTTGGGACTATAAAAGATTCACATTAAGACATTCCCACATCATATATGTATCATATATGCATATATGTTCCAATTTCTCTTTCATTACATAGTGTGCAGCTGGTGGTGGATATAAGTTGAAGTTGGCAACGTTTGCATGGTTTCAAATAAAATCTATGTACAAGTACAAAATGGATTCCAGTGTTTTCTAAATCCCCAATTCCTAATTACAAATATGCTGTCCTCTTATGAATCACCGCTGCTCCACTACTGGCTTGGGTTATGTTTTAAGCATGAGCATGAATTTTACATGTGTTTTGAGGCTGAACAGGTTGGTTTACACTGGCAATATTTGTAAATACTGAATTTAAAAAGCTTTCTATCTTAAGACATGATGGCTAAATCTGGAACATTTACAGTAATGCTTATTAATATGCATTGTGGCTGTTAAAAGAAACCAAATAAATAAAAATTAAAAAGAGAATATTTTCCATATGTAAATAAAACTGAAAGCAACAAGAATCCCAGTTTCTATGGCCAAATGAATTCAAGATGGCATTTGAAAAAAGAAATACTACCACTACTACTATTATTACTACTACGACTACTACTACTGATAATAATAACAATAACAATAATAATAA
>OMKZ01003826.1:9790-26033 GCA_900302535.1 Neoniphon sammara
CCCAACCTGCAACTGTTGCTGTAAATGTGAATTTTTGGAGGAAAACCAGTTTAAGTAAGGTTTGAGAGGAACAGACCACAGCAGAGGCAAAAAGTAAACAGATTTAAAACACCAAGCAGATGTTTGTTCTCACTTGGGTCTCTCAAGACTGTGCTTTGAATGAGGAATCAACAGAAGGATACAAGCTTAAAGCATATTCTCTTGACAGTCTACTTTAAGATTGTGCATCTTTGATGAAACCTGGTTCCACTGATACTGCCTTGGCCAGGACACACCAGCACCAGCACGCTCTCTCTTTCTCTCTCACACACCTTTCATCCCCTGCACTTCCTCAGGGACCCAGAGGGCATTCCTTGGGACCTTTGTTGACCTGTTGGTAAGTCAGTAGTATTGAACTGGTTGCTACTGATCCCTGGCGTTATCCATATTTTATCACGTTTGCACATGTCAACATGTCAGGATTGGATGCAAGCTTCACCCTTTGAATACAGCAGCTGTTGCAGCTTGAGAAAACAGAAGTATGATGGCATGGGCTGTAATGTAATAGGCATTTTGATGTGAAGATGGCAGAAGTTAAATCTCCAAATTTGTCAATATTGCACATGGTTAGACACACTTTCGTGATTTCCATTGAGTGTGACTCCCTCTATCACCTTGGGATTACAATAGACATCAAACTTTTAAGCCCTTGCCTCGAGTGAAATTCAGCGTTGTTGCCAGAGTGAGGGCAAGAGTCAGTCTTATTCTGAGGGAAGCAGAGAGGAGGAGGTGGGAGGAGGAGTTGGGTTTTGTAAGGCAAAAGGAAATAGGTAAACAGCCAGGGAAGAGACTGGGCATCGAGAGGCAAAGAACAGGGTGGCTTTCCAGATTAAACCTGAACAATATCAAAGAGAGAAGGCTCTCTGAGATGTTAAAGTTCTGTCAATAATTTAACACGCTGAATGTCTCACTGTTGTTTGTGCCTCTCCTTCAGATGTGAATACCTTTATGAATAATGGAAACACAAGGAGCAATTCGCAGCAATTCATCCTCTGCACTTGACAGCACATCCCAATTTAGTTTTACCTTCACTTACCTTCTACTCATTATATCGTTGTGTATATAAACATATAGGCCTATGAATATTTAAACATTTATGAATATCTAGATGCCAGACTATATATTCAGCAAGCCCTCTAAAATTCCGCACATTTAGTGTTGATTTTTCTGAAATTGCAATACTGTATGTTAAATTTTGCTAGAGCATATTTTGGCATTTTCCCACTGTTTTTGAATCAAGGACATGCTCTCCCTCCTTGTTCCTCTCTCTCTCTCTCTCTCTCTCTCTCTCTCTCTCTCTCTCTGTGTGTGTGTGTGTGAAGCATACTACTCACAGCAAATCAGAGAAGACAGTGTTTGTATTGGTTTAACACAAAACCAATTTCTGGATCTCCTTTTCAAAATAAATACAAAATGCATGAGTGTGAAAAGTGCAGAAAGTTGAGCCAGCCTGGAAGATAACACTGCAGCGGGTGCTTGACCCCGCAGCAGAGCACAGCACTAGTGCAGTGTCTCTGTTGAGCTACAGGCTCAATAAAAATGATACCAGTCGAGCCTAACTGGGGATCAACGGAGTCTGAAAAAGAAGGGTCTTCCACTGCCACAGCAGGTTCATGCTGTTGTTATGTGTAATTCTTTAAGTGGTTGGCTGTTGCACTGTCAGACATTAACATCAACTTGGTTTGTTGTGCTTGTGTGTGTGTGTGTGTGTGTGTGTGTGCATGTGCATTTGTATCTGTATGTGTGTGAAAAAGAATTCGTTGCATTTGGATTTTATTTTATTTTATTTATTTATTTATTTATTTTTCATGAAATTGCTGGCAAAAGCAGCCTCTGGAAGTTAATTGATGCATCCCTTAGCACAGCAATTAGGGAGCCTTTTTAATTTCTGCCTTACAAATATCTGTGTTCCCAACCACAGACCAAAAGACATTTTGAGAAAGCATGCATTAACGGTGCAACTAAATGCACTCATACCCTCTTTCCTCAGAAAATGAGGCCCAAGACTCCCTTTCACACAAATGCTGTTTTTCTTGCAATGTCCAGACGTTGTTTTTTATTCAAAGGAGCGCAATGGGAGGTGCATACCGAGAGCTCTAGTGAGGAGCATTTTGAAGATGGAGGGAATTACGAAGAGGGGGTGCAGCGTAGTGGTGCATTGGCCCTCTGATGCTCATCAGCATCACAGTCCATGTCCCCCTGGCATTATGGGCACAGGTGGCATGGGCCCATTACTCAAACCCCTATTGTCTATTTTCCATGGGCAAAGGGAAATATGGACTCTATTAGCACAACTCCTGCTGGGCTATAGTATTTGTGTGAGCTAGGACGTGTGGGAGGCAGCAACAAAGGAGCAGCCAGAAAACCAGCGAAAGCCACAGAAAATCTGAACTACAGTAGTTTAAAAAAAATGGATTCCACAGTTTGTTTAGGTTTTCTTTTTCAGGACAATAATCTACAGTTCCCATTAAAAACACTGAAAGTAATAATAGCCAGATAAAATAAACTTCCACTGTACAATATATCTCCCCCCATCCTGTAAACCGAATTATGCAGAATCTGTAAATATAGAATGGTACAGTGTAGGAGAAAAACAAACAGCATGAAGGTTAGAATATACTGTATGCACAAAAATAAGGTGAGAAAAGCTTTCTAGACTGGCAGAGATTGGTGTCAGACTTGGCAAGATGAAAGTGTTGTGTTGTTCTCACTTTCTCTCCCTGCCTCTTTTGCACACACATACACACTGTGCAGCCAAGCCTGCCTCTGAATACATTCATGCCGTCTAAACATGATATAGTGTTGAATTCAGTAGTGCATAAATGCATGCAAACAGTGCAAAGCCACAGATACATCCCAGTATATAATTGATTTGTTGGCAGAGGCAGGGTGTTGGTATCCATGACAATGTGTCTCACTGTAAGTCAGCCTGTAATTTTCCCTTCCACCTATACAGGCTACATACAGTGTATTAGCAGTATGGTAGGCATGCTGTATAGTCCAGTCTACAGCACTGCACTCTCCATGTAACCTCCTGTGCCAGAATGATCAGTGCAGTTCCATGATACTGTAGGATTACCATCAGATGGGACTGATTAAAGCATCTATATGAAGGTTATTTGCTTTTTGAAAGCTTTAATGGGATGGTAAACCCAGCTGAAAATGTGGATTTTCTTATTAAGCGTTATATTTGCGTGCTATCCTCATCATCCATCAAGATTTGAGTGTTCCTTTAAGTCAATATCTCATAAAATGGAGTTTTAGGGGCTGCTTTTTCTACAGTGATCCATTCCAGCAGGGCTTGGTGGGCTTTAGTTCCCCTTGTAGGGAAACAATATTGTCTTGACCCTGGTAAGACCAACCAACTTTCCAGCAAAGTGAAAATGTCCCTCCTATTATTAGAAGTGAAACTGCTACAAGTCCTACTAGCACAGCAACACTGTTAGCAAATGATTTCATAGCTAACATTGCTGTAGAGCTCACTTGCTGAATTTCCTCATGGGGATCAATAAAGTATTCTGATTCTGATTCTAAAAACTTGCACTTTGGAGATTTGTAGTGGTAGGTTGATGAGAGAAAGTCTGCAACTGATGCCATCGCTAGCTAAAGCTCCATATCAGATTGAAGCGCTTTGCTAGCCCTTGCCTCTTCTGATACAAGGTTAGATTGGTAAAATAATCCTCTGCAAATTTGGCGGATTTATATCTAGTAACAGCACAAAATCGGCACATGCCGTGCTAACAAGCTAACTGTTACTGTTACTCACTGCCATTTGTTGAGGCTAGTTAAGGATAAGAGGTGCGGAGTCAATCAAACAGGGGCAGGAAGAATAAAAACTGAGGTCGTGTTCTGATTGGATTATTTTAGTTTACAGTTCCTTTAAGTCCTTATCGACAGCAGAACCAAAGCATGTGATGGCTCATAAGTGACAAGTTTATAGCCTGGTAGCATCAGCCACAGCTAAGAGAAACTTCAAATAACTACATACCCTTCCTTTGTCCCACCCACTGGCATGTTTCCAAAAGCCAAAATTATCACTGTTTGAGACTGTTATCAGTTATTCCCATAAAGAATATTTCTGGCATTTGATTTAATAGATATTGCAGGCACTTTGCTATAGTAACTAGTGAATGTCATCACAAATCCCCAACTGGACTTTCTAAACCTTTGAAAAAAAGGGAGCCAATTCCCCAGTTTGGACCAAAACAGAATCTCTGTGTAAACCCTATTGGAGAGATGGGTGATGGAAAAAACTCAAACCACCAGTGTCCCTTGGCTCCTACAACATCAGACTTACAGTACTACTATTCCCTCCACTCTCTTTGCATTCCCTTTCCTTGTCCTCGCGTCTCTCCCCTTCGCCTCCCCCAAGGCCTTGTGATTTGCAGCTAGGACGGCTGTCCTGACAGCAGCGGTAAGCACAGGCCTAGCTGTCCTTCTGAAGGACAGGTGCTTCTGGCCCCTGAGGGGCCTGCCTGGGCAGAGGACGGGGAGAGGACATACTAAAGCCATCCTTCCTGATGACGACAGCTTTCCGGCTGCTTTAACTGGAATGAACTAAGAGATGGAGAGAAGAAAAGCCCCTGGAGCTCCAGGCTGTCCTGGAGGGGGGACACAGGACTGTCCAGAGCCTTTGCAGCCAAGCTGAGCCGGCCAGAACAAGAAAGAAAATGTAATCAGCGATAACCAGAAGGGAAACATTTACATCTTTCCATAGGCAAGCATGCAAAATGTATTACCGCTGCCAATAGGCAAAATGAACTCCTCCTTGTTGCACATTATGTCTGCTTCACTCTGCTGTACTCCCTGATGTTGCCAGTGGAAACGCATTGTCTTTCAGTGAGTAATGCACCTGCCTGTGGTGGTTCACATCGTCCCTGTATAACTGCTTGTCTCCTGAGTACAGCCATTTTCTCCGTACCTCATTCTCCCCGAATATTCTACTGCACATGTCACGTGTCTACCAGTTGCCAGGAAGTGATGGCTTATTAATCTGTGCTGCATCTCTGTAGACGGGTTGAGGTTTGACTTGAATCATCACGGGATCATTTAAGAGGGGGTATTCATCATAAGCGATAAGACATCGTGTTTCTCAATATGTGAAAGCCAAGGATGGTGCAGCATGTTTTTGCAACATCCCAAATTTCTCCTGCCCTCCCATATTTCTTACCTCCCTCTCCTTTCCCTCTCACTGTCTCTTTTTTTAACATCCTCCATCTTTGCAATATATTTCCCTTGTTGGAGGATTAAAGGGTCGTCTGTATAAATTCTAAAATAGGGCTGATAAAACACAGAGAATGAAAATACATTGGCTAGATTTCACAGCTCTTGTAGCAGAAGACAGCTGAAAGCAGCTTGACATGCCATCATTTGCTACAGACGGGTTGCATTTTACACTGATTACACCTCTGCTGCAAGAACTGATAATGTCTGACTGCGTAACAATGAAAGTGATTTCACATAAGACTACCCACATGATGTTTTAATAAAATCCTATTTTGTTTTAAATGGATCTCTGAATTAAAGTTCTATCTTTTGTCATTTTGTTAAACAGCTCAAAGAAATGTAGAGCAGACATGCAATTGATTGTCTTACTTTTCCTCCCATATTTTTTTTTCTTTTTAGTTTTTTGTTTATATTGCCAGAGAGATTATTTGATTCAGGTATTGTGGACAGATATTGAAAAGCGTGTTTTTGACCTACAACAGAGGTCAAAATTTAAAATGGCAAATTCAAAATGGTGGAGATACAACAAGTATCTTGGGAAGATCCATTAAATTCTTTTATCGTAGCAAAGTCAGACAGGTCAAAAATAGTTTTTTTGACTCAATTAGATACATGTATACATAAATGCTGTATACATGTATACAACATTTATGCATTTATCCACATAATCCATAGTAAAAATTCATAATATTTTTTTATCCACTTTATTTCTGTATTTAGTCATTCATTTATTTAATGACTGAAAATACATCTGTCCACAGTTGTAGACAGGTATAGGTGTTATGTTAGGTAAGTGACAATGCACATGATGAGGTGTGCATTAAAGGGCAGTTCCCTCCACTTTACGGTTCTTTGCCTCCACATCATGCATTATCTTCAGCACACGCCTCAGACTGGATTGTACTGCTTATACTGTGACCACTTGCAAACAATAAAAATAGGAAGAGATAGTTAATTTATAGAGCAGTATGCTCTGGAAATAAAAAATTCTGCCCACACTGTCTTTGTACAGGTCAGACAGCCCTGGAAAGGAGACGCTTCCAGGTGGTTTAGTTATAAATTGACCTACCATTAGTTATTCAGCTCGAGACAGACCATTGTAGACATTATAGATTTGCCAAAGTTGTAAAACAGTTGAAAAAGTATTCACCCAGACCCCAGACCCAGGTAGAATTTTTCTACCTGGGATTACAGTTGTGTTTTTATAGCAGCAAAGTTCCACTGAGTCATTTTTATAGGCGTAATGCACCATGCATGTTATTCACTACAGTGCTATGCAACTCCCTCAAAATTAATGTATATTAAATAGAACTTGTTAACAGAGTCTTGGGCTTATTCAAGAATAATTTAAAGAAAAATGAAAAAATTGAGAAAAGAAGCGCTGCATAGAAAGGTGAGGCTCTGCCCATAACTAAACCAGTCCCTTAGTGGGTCTTTCCTTCTTTCTTTCTTTCTTTCTTTCCTTCTTTCCTTCTTTCTTTCTTTCTTCTCTGCTCACCTGTGGGTATTTTGAGGCAGATGAAATAGCTGTTGAATTGATGGGTTTGGCAGCAAGCTTTTATTGTGGAATGAATCTCAGTTTATATTTTGAGATTAGAAATTCTTTGCAGTGAGTATGAACAACACACTAATTACAAATGGAATGTTTCTGATCATGATTTTATCCAGTATTTGAATTCGGTGACCTCTTTTGTGCATGGTGAATGGCATCCACAATTAGGGATAATCCATTTGTCTCTTTTATTTCTAATCTGCACTTAGTGACAAACTTAATTTTGATTCAGTTTGTGTTTTGTTATACTTTTGGTGACAGGCAATGCATTAAAAGTTAATTTCTGGCTGATAATTATTGCAAAATAGATGACACTTAATCCAAGTCGGTGATGAAGCAGATGAAAAATACCTTGAATGAGATACCAATTAACCGGGATGTCAGAAAGCCCTGCCAGCCATTAGCAGCTTCCCCCTCCCATCGTTAATGACACGATCAAAGCAGGCACTCTGATGGAAGTTGTCATCTATCATCTGTCACTCAGACGTTTCACTTCTGAAAGCTGCTGCTTTCAGGGAAACTTGGTCCCATAATTTTGTCCAAGACCACAGCGCCCTGTAGTGCCCACCACTGTCAAGGCCACTCTGCCTACACTCTTGCCCTTCTATTTTATCATTTCTCTCTTCTTTTTTTCCTCCTCATATGCCATCTCTCTCTCTTTTGCTCTCTCTGTCAGAGGAAGTTAGCATCACAGATGGTCAGCATGTTTTTCAGCAGTGAATGCATGACAGGTGGCATTTTGTCAAAGTCATGTCCAAACAGCAGTGTCCCACCCTTTTCTAGAACCCCCTGCTGTAGGGCACCCGTGAGCCTTCCCATCTAGCCTGTGGAGTTATAGGGCAGGGCCCCCGTGGGCCTTCCCATCATGCCTGTGGAGTTATAGGGCAGGGCCCCCGTGGGCCTTCCCATCATGCCTGTGGAGCCGTTGGGCAGGGCAACGATGGTATGCTAAACTCCTATACTCACTCAAGCCTCTCAGGACCACATCAGAGAGATCAGAGAGACACTCTGCTGTTGCTCCTCTGTCCCTCCCATAGGGCCTGAGCTGTGTGTGTGTGTGTGTGTGTGTGTGTGTGGGTGGGCGGGCAAGAAGGGATATGTGTATGAGTGGGTGGATGTGTTTTTGTGCCTTCATATTCATGTACAATACAATCTAGCTCTTTTCGTCATCTCTGTTCAATGAAGTGGTCTACAGAATTTGGGCTTCATCGTTCTGGACTCATCAGCTGCATTCTCCATAAACTGCAGTTTATGCAGTTTTTTTTTTGTAGTAGTAGTAGTAGTAGTAGTAGGGAAACTTTAACAAAAGTGGGCTTTATTTTCTGTTTCGAACTCACAGCAACAGCATCCAAACTTATGCCAGTGTTATAAATCCTGACTGCGTCTTGAATCATATGGCCAAGAGGTATTTGAATTGAATTGCCAAACAGCTTTTGACATTTATTTTTTTTCCCTCCGTATTCGTTTAGTCATGGTGAATAAATTCATGGAGTGTCAGTAGTTCACAAGGTACTATACTCCTCAACGCTTACACTGCCACAGCAGTGAATGAACGCCCTGAGGACCTAGCCCATTTATTAGGTATGCTTTGTGATGTGGCTGGAAGACTGCTGGGGTAAATAATTCACCTTAGGTTGAATTAGTTGCCATAGGAAATGGAATGGGAAACTGTTATTACACATAGGAAAGAATACAGTACTCCACATTGCTTATGTGTGGTCTGATGAGATGATGTGTGCGTGGGTGTGTGTGCCCTCCGTGGGCGTATGACCACCCCGTCTGTCAGAGTGAATGACATGCTAGCTAATTGATGCAGTGTTAAAGATGTGCACAACTTGACTTTCTTCACAGATCAATCTTTAAACATTTAATCCAATGATACCAACTCATTATAGCAATACACATGTGCTGTATGAATATGAAAGGGTATTCATTACGTGTGAGATGGTGTGCTGGATTATTGATTGCTTTGCTCAAATAGAATTTGAATGCGTTGAGTTGCACATATGAATGTTAATTTAAACAATGAACATAATCGAGATGGGGCCAGAATGCTGAGAGAGGAAATAGGCCCAGGCCTTGAATGGGCTGTAAATGATTTCTATATCTCTGTAATGGTAATTTTTACCCATTCATCTGCAGTGGTCACATGTGTAGGAAGGTAATCATATTTGGAGTGTTATTTTTTATCCCATTAATATGGAGGAGCAGGATTATTCATCTCCACTACTCTTGTGGAAGGTCTGCCGTCTTGTCTCCGCATCCTCATTAACAAGATACATGGAGCTCATATCAGCGCTTCAGCATGTTGTGAGAAGTTCATCATACCAACACAACCCTGCTGATTATTATTGTGACTGATATCCACAATTCAGGAAGCAGAGCCTTAACTCCTTGACTGTTAGATGGAGCCTTGATACCCTTCACCATAGGGAAGCAATGTGAAGCTGAATGGCTCAGATAACTAGTTTTATTCAGCGTGGTAAATAGCAGCCATTATGCACCCCGCTTTATTCAATGTGATCCTTTTTCATTGCGTCACCCTAGGAGGTGACGAATCATCCAGCAGCAAACTTCCCTTTCAACCACCTGCCATTCCCCAACACGTTTCCAATTAGCCAAATGTTAATATGAGCTTGAATGCAGCAGGGATGATGAATCTTGTTTAAAAGCTAATGAATGAGATACATCACTCTCACTAGAGATTAAATACATCCTTAATCACAGAGCGCAGCATTTGTTGACTAGCAATTCTTTTGGGCTTTTATAGTCATCATCCATTTTCAGCAGCGCAGTATCCTTCACTGTTTATCATAATGGGACTGTCAATTTACTCAGGAGCACAAGTAAAGTGCTCTAAAGTCCTGAGGCCGCTTGCATAAATATGAACTCAAAATTTTGTTTGGGTCATTCAGCCAGACATGTACAGAAAATCACAAGCTCACATTTTGATCGCTATTGCACCAAAAGCAAATTAGCTGCTTCATGGTGGAGTCGATACACTGCATCTTTAGCAATAGTTCATATAATGATATGTCCAACGTCGGTCTATCTGTAGTGTTTATCACAGGGTCTTGGGTAATTTGCGGCATATGTCAAACCCAGCTTTGGAGTCCAACTAATGAACTTGTTGAAAACGGTACCATGCACAAATGCAAAGAGCATGGGAGCAAAACATCAGGACTTATTTTCATACCATAAGAAAAACAGGACAAAAGATTTTTTGGGAGCAAAATATAAAGAGCCATAATTACCACATGGTATGCATATGTTAAAACGTATTGAGTGACTTGTGAAAGGGAGGCTTGCGCAGCAAATTGCATTGATTGAATGTATCCAGCTGCATCGATTAAATGACAACATACAATGCAAATTTCAGTGCTGTTTAAATCAAAATGAATCAAAATAAGACTTGTTTATCCATTTTATGTCTGCCTGTCACACATTTGACTCATTTGCCCTAAATGTTGGCATATGGAGTGCTAGGCCACAGTGCAACATAGGATTTATTTTACCATCTCTAAGAAGTTCAGTGGATTTTTTCTGCTTTATCTCTTCCAACTGGGAGCTTTTTTTCATACATTTAAAACTCTGGTCTTCTGAATATCTGGATGCATTTTCAGTGTATTGTGCATCTGTTATTTCACTCAGTTTTATTTATTTATTTATTTTCCCTCTCAAATAAAGCATTATATTTTTGTTTTCCATTCTAGTCTTGTTTATTTTTTAGATTTACTTGGATTATGTTGGAAAAGATAACACCCAAGACCTCTGCACAACAGTGATGTGAAATCTTAGCATTCCAAGCCCATTCACACCAAACAGATTTTTCTGTTTGTTATTTAGCTGTCTGACTGGTGTGTGATAAACCTTTGGGAAACTGTTTCAGGCTTGTCTTAAACTAGCACATATAAAGTGCAGGTACAGTATGATCTCTTTTCCCACTGTGCCCCATTGAACCTTGGCTGACTGACCCTGGTCAGCCACTCTTAACTCAACTCCAACCTGTGGGTTGCAGACCTTTTGTCTTTATCACAGCTTGGCATGTAGTGCTTTATTCTGGCTCAACAGGAGGAGAGAGCTATCTAACCGTGGCATTCAGTTCTTCAGCTAAAAGCATATTGCTTTGAGAAGTACGTTAAATACCCTTAGCCTGGTCGATATTGTCAGCATCTCCTCTCTCTTGCTGTCACACATAAACACACAGTTTGCTTCCGTGTTTGAAATGATCCAGGGGATAGACATGAGGCACAAAGGTAACAAAGTAGTAAATGTGTGCTAATGCAAGACTAGAATGGTAGCACATCAAATGCTGTTCACGGTCATTCTCCTTATCATAATTGAATAAAAAATGATAAACATCTCCCCAGATAACAGCCAGATGATGAAACAACTGCTGCCAGTGCAAAGTTGCAAAGGAAAGTCAGATACAGTAGGCGCAAGGAAAAAGCTTGTGAATGTGTAAATATGAAACATGAGAGAGGCGCAGTGAAAGAGAGAGAGACTTCTGAATGCAGCTCACATCAACTGTGTATCTTGACCTGTGGTGACACAGTTCTGCTGCCCAAGGCTGCTGTGGTTTTGGGTGAAACTAAAATCGCATGGGAGTGTTCCAGTTCACAGCCCTCAGCATAGTCCATTCCAAAATCCTTCCCAGAGTGATTTCCCCTGCGGCAAGGCATCTTTCTCTGTCCTCCTCAGGGCCTGAAACTGTAAGAGCTTATGCTCTGAGTTAAAAGATAGGTTCAGTATTTTTCAATTCGGGCTGTATTAAAAATGTTGATACTGATCATTTATAACCGTACACAGCACAAGCTCATTCCCAGCTTTAATGACAAGAAACTTACCTCTGCTGCAGCTCCTTGCCAGCTTTAAACCTAATCCAAAAGGACACTCGTTTTCAGCCTCAAAAATCATAACAGTACCTTTTAAAAATGGGAAACTCACAACACAAATACGTCTTGAAATTTCCCACCGAAAAAGTGGCTGCACATTTTACTTTGCATTTATGATTATATATTGTCTTGTATGCATCCACACCATTCTGGTGTTAAGTCGGTGCGTTCACTTGAACTCGCTCCTTGGAAGTTTCCTGTTGTAAATTTCCAATCTCACAGTTCTTGGGGTCAAATCAGGAAAAATTAATGCTTACAAGAAGATATTCTGATTTTGTCTCTACAGGGAATACCAAAGGGCATCTAAATAAAACTTGTTAGAAAGCACCATTTGCAACCATTTTGTCAATGTACTATTTCATGACCCATTTGGCTGTAATGTGGGTTTCCCATTTTGAAAAAGATCAGAGAGAAAAAGAGAAAAAGAAAACAAGTACCCTGTTGGACTGTGTTGAAGGCTAGCAAGAAGCTGGAGCAGAGTGGGAAGTTTCTTTCTTTCTAAAACTCTAAAACTCTAAAACCTGTCCTTCAATTCTTCACTGTTTTCTGTCTCATGCTGCTGCTCCTCCCCCACTGAGCTGTATAACTCCAACAGTTAATTTCAACCGCTTACCTCAAACATGTGTTCACACCATATCCATTTATCTGAATGCTTTATCATGTTCCAGGATTTTCCTTGAGCTTCGGCAGCAGCTAGAGCACCCAATTAGCTTATAACAAGGCTAATCGGTTGTTTTCTCTGAGAGATAAGCCTCAGCTGTCAACGACACCCTGTGAAGGGTGTGGGCCCCAGCGTGGCAGCCGTGAAGCTTCGTCCAAGTGTGTTTGCAGCAGGCTGCCTGGACAGACAGTCATTGTCTCCTTGGGCTTCAGACTGGGATGACTGGCTGCTTCTCAGGCCACTGGCTAGAACTCACCAACACCCCAGTGACTCAGAAAATCTCTCCTCTGCCTGTCCACTGCACTAAACCACCTTATCCTGTTGTCTTTGGCACATGCATAAACAGCACACACATAGACAGATCGGATCTGACTCAACCTGACCAGCGCCACACTGACACCAAGGGACCGGGGTGAGATGGACGTCATCCGGCAGCGAGGAACATTGCGTGCAGATGATGCACAGACAAAAACACAGTCTCCAGGATGTTCCAGTGTTGATCCATGTGGACGTGGTCCATGTCAGTGACTATAAAACTGATAGGGATATGAGCATAAAAACGGGTTTGCAGCGACGAGAAGGGCTTTTGACTGAACTAGGCTATAAATGTAGACGGTGACCATGCAGCAAAGCCATTGCTCAATGCTGCAGCCACACAAACGCGGTATAAAAATTTAATCATGGGATGGGAATAAAAGCTCCCAGTAAATAAGAAGCGTTCGCTGATGAGTTTATTACTCATGCTGCCATGTTGGTGATTTATCAGTGTGTTATGTAACAGCCTGGAATAGCTGAATATAAGCACAGGCTGGCTTTATAGCAGTTTCATTATGTACCTGGCTCCATTAGGACTGAGAGAGTTGCCTTGTTCATATGACACTATCTGTATAGCTTACTTTCTTGTAAAAACCTATTTATTTTTATGTTACACGATTTATTGTCAACAGATAAACCTGGTTTCACAGCATTACAGCTGGATTCCCTGAATTGCTAGAATATAAGAATTTTTACTTCTCTGCATATTTCACTGTTTTTTTAATTTACTTATTTAATCATACATTTTTATTTAATTCTATCTTCAGTAATAACAGTATTTTCTTCTCTGTTATAATACCTTTTGACATCTATTTTCAGTTGGATTTATCATTACCATGATAGCAGGGTGCAGAATGTTTTCAATGGTCTAATGACAGCATCCTATAGTTTAATACCATACAAGCGATCACAGACATGTCTTAGAGGGCTGATGGATGGTCTGAAGCTGCATCAATTTTGTTCAGTTGAATTAACAATTAGATAATGAGGTCTAAAGAATTGAGGACTTGTTTCTGAATATGAATTTTCCCCCGTTCTCTCAGCAGTATCTGTACAGTATCAGAATGTGTGTGCCGACTTGCTCAGCATTTATTCCAGACCTTTAGAGTTGCTATCCTGTTTTCTGCTCTTGGCAGCAGGTCAAGCATTTCCTGAGCTATGCTTTGCTCCTTGAAATCTGAAGTGAAAGAGAAAGCCACCCCTGAACACTTATTTTATTAGGTTTTCAGATAACAGAGTGAAAGACCAGACAGGGCCAAATAGCAGTCAGCCCCCCATTCTGAAATCACAGCCTTCCACTCTCTCTGCTCCCACTGTGAATTGCAGTTGTTGCACTGCTTTGTCATCGGCTCAGTTCTCTGCTTAGACAGTTGTGAGTAAGCAAACAGTAAAGTCACTGTGTTTATTTCTGGGTATAACCAACATGGACTCAGGCATCTCAGCCAAACAAGCCACTTGAACATTTTCCATCGCTACAAAGTGCACATCCTCAGTCTGAGTGCACAGCAGCGCCTCGGCTGAATTTGGCTCCAAAGGATCTCTCAGGACTTGTTATGGATTCCCTCTCATTTTGATTGTGAAGATACCGTTAGTGCGGCTAATGTGATCTCATCTCACCACGGTGGGTCCGGGCTGCTTGTCATTCTCAGTCTGTCGTCACTGAGCTCACACCTCCCTGGTGGGGCGCTGCGTTGTGTGTGTTCTGATTGCTGGATCTGGTGCTGGTGAGGTGTGTGTGAATGTGTTTGTGTGTCTGTGTGGTGGTGGTGGGGGTGGGGGTGAGGGAGCCTCACAGCAGTGTACAGTGTGTGTGTCCGGGGGCTGGGAGGCTCTTGTCAGAACACATTACATCAGGTGTGACTTCCACCATCGGGGAAACAAGGCCAAAGAGTTTAGAGATTTATGAAGAGGCTCAAACGGACACGACATGCCTTTGTCAGTCACAGCCTTATTGTCATGCATGTGGCCAGTGTGCGCACATATAAATGTCTGTCTGCAGTGTAGGGCTGGGCAATATGGACAGAATGAAATACCACAATATCTTTGACCTAGTACCTCGATATCGATATTGTAGGACTGACTATTGGTGCTTTTATGAGATATTTACACACAGGAGATTTTTGGTAAACGGTATGATAACCAAGCAGGTGGAGTCAAATAACACAGCAGCTACAGTAGTCTAATAAATTCAGTTGAAGTTGATTCCCTTTACTGTAATGCAGCCTTTAAAACCAGGAAAAACACTTATATCATATCATGATTTTACAGTGTCCAAAATCTCGGACAGATTCCCAGGTATCTACACAATTTCAAGTTAAAACCGATATATTACCCAGCTCTTGTGCACTAGATCACGTTGCGTTCAGAAGCTGCTACCCTTCAAAGAATCTCATTAGTCTAGGTTTCAGTGGAGAGTTTTACAGTCCTATAAAGGTATATCTGTGATTTCCAGTAAAATACTGAGAGAAACTCTGAAATTTTGGTCTTCAAAAGGGTATTGAATATCAGCATAGAATACTGTCTACCAGCAGCTTCAGTCTAAGAACGCTGCTACTGGTTTGAGTATCGGCATTAACTTTAAACACGGCGGACCAGTTAACTGATCTACGTCTCTGCTCATGTAAAACCAAGATTTTTGGTGTGTTTTGTCTGTCACGTCACTTTCAGGAGGTCTTAAAATAGTTGCCCGTCTCAGGGCTCATCATTATCATCTCTCCCTCTCTGCCTTGCTTAGTTGCTTCTCCCTCTCTCGCCTCCTGTCTTCTCTTTCTCTCCCCCCTGTCTAGCTTCTTGTTTTTTTGTCCAACCTGTTATTTATCCCTTCTCCGCGGCGCAGTGTTTTCTGTTTAGCTCCTTGTTATTCAAGCAAATCCAAGCAGATGTTTATTAAAATGATCAGTCAATCCATCAGCGGGCTCAATAGACGCCGCAGTGTGTGTCGCATATGTTTGTCTGTTCAGTGTATTAAAACGGGTGATGGGGGAATGAAGGATGGGCATGTCAGTGACAGCGATGACAGCTAGCAAATACAAACAGTCCGGTTCACCTTATCATGAGAGTTGCAGCTATGAAACCGTGAGAATTTTTTGGTTTTGTTTTGTTTTGTTTTGTTTTTTTCAGCTGTCATGGTTTCAGAGAACAGTCTATATTACAAAGTATGGGAGAGAAAGAGGGGGAATGTGTGAGAAAGAGATCCTTTGACTGAATGAGTTGAGAGGCAACCGAGTTGGAGCTGCCTTGACACTACTTGTCATCCGATTGAGAGCTTTTGATGTGAAGAAAACAGAATGGTAGAAAAAATAACTCCTGGCTAGACGCTGAGCCATGGGCTTACTTTGAAGACTCTCTGATTCTCTGGCGCATCTCAACTTTTTTTTTTTCCATATCCCTGTGTACGTGTATGTGTGTGTGTGTGTGTGTGTGTGTGTGTGTGAATATATGTGCGTTTTTTTGTGCGCGCAGGTGTCTGTGTGTGTGTGTTTTTGTGTACATCTGCGCTGCTCTCACTTTTACGCTTTGGTGAAAGTGCTGTTTTGGAGAAAGCCTGTTTATGAA
>OMKZ01003826.1:27273-38445 GCA_900302535.1 Neoniphon sammara
AAGAGCAATTTTTTTTTTTTTTTTTTGAGAGGATTGAAAGACGACTGAATGTCTTTAGAATTTGGCCCGTTTCTGACTTCGCCCGTCTGGTTAAGACTTGAGGCTATTAGCTTTACAATCTCATCTGCTTAAAAGTTTGCCGCTCACTCTCTTTTGAAGCTGTTTGTGTCGGCAAAACGCAGAGCGAACGGCAAAGGCGATAAGCCCGAATACCCCGAGACTGACGAATCAGCATTCTGAAACTAGGCGAAGCAATCTGACTTTTTATGTGCTTTGGCTCACATTGTCGTGGCTGTTTTTCTTCCTCTCTTGTTTCATTGACTGTGCGTGCAAAGGCTGACCCCGGGTAGGACTGCTAAGCCATTATCGGCCCTGTCTGGGCTTTTATGTTTGCTCAGAAAACACGGCCGGCAGGCCTCTGGGACAAAACTGCTGACTGCCACAAGCACATAACCTAAAAGCTTATCACACTCTCTTGCCAGGCAGAGATTATGCAAATCAGGAACTCAGGTATAGCATCAAGGGCCCTGTAGTTTGGACTGAATATTGTATTTGACAAAGAGCGTACCAAAATGAATGCAAATATGCCTGACTCAACCTGAAATGCCACCAGAAATGAACTATCAGTCTGAAACATCTGACATGTTTGTAATTTTGTGAGATAATTAAATTAAATAATGACATGGTTCTCACATCAACCACAAGTCACTGAGCTTGTCTCAGGGCTTACATGCTACACTGACCTCATTATAGTATTACACGCTAATGCTCAGGAGTGACTGACTGACTGTCATCACGCCACAAATGCAAATGTTCCAGGCTTAAGCATCGCTGCAATAGCAAAGTCTCTTCAGTGTCCAAACCTAACTTTAAAAGAGCAGTTTTATTACTGAAAATGTGCCAGAAGAGCTGATACACTGTCTTCACAGAAAAATGTCACCCCAGCATCTTTCAAAGCGATTTTGTCGGCAGAATCAGATAGTGTGTAAAACATTTAATAAAGAGACAAAAGCAGGTTTACAGGTTTAGTGGTCTCAATCTTTTTTTTTCTCTGTCACCACAAAAAAAAAAGGTGTTATTTTGTTCAGCCTGCATAACAGGCAGCCTAGCCTGTTTGATACAAAGCCATTCTTTTGCTTTGACTTGATTGGCCCACAGTCAGAGAGAGAATGTGGTTTTGAGACCAGGCATCAACATTAGGCTGTATATTCAGTTCAATATTCAAATGCATTCAAATGTTATTAGCTCTATAATTGACCAGCCAGTGCTGCAGGTGACCCTTATTGGTTTATTCACACATGTCATTTCAAACCCTCTTTCTCATATTAGAATTTTACATCATTTGCTGTAATTTCCAATTCCCCGTGTTTTCATTAACATGGAGCACAAGAGTCACACAGTCTTAGTGTCTGTCTACTGGGCCTGAGCACAGCAGGTGTTGATGGGGGATGTAGTGCTGTATTTTGCAGGATGTAAGATTAGGCCTGCGAGCCCTGCTGTTCCAGCTCCAGCTGGAGATCGTGTCCCCTGCTGCTGGACTTATTTCTTCAAGCCGAAGAAACCGTGTTCTCTCTCATCCCTGACTGAACTGTGGAAACTCAGCTTAAACAAAGTTTCTTTCCTTTTTCACAACACGCCCCTTGTCTCAAATTCCCATATTTTTTTGGCACGTATTAGAAATGTTCCTCTTTAATCTCCACTTAGAGGGAGAGACAATCCTTCCTAATCAAGGCTTTACAAATTTCACACGGTCTCATCCGTGTCAGGAGATTCTCCCCAGCTCCTCCTCTCCACACTTCCACTTTTCTAGAACCTAAATCCATGGCACGCTCCAAGCTAAATATAGTCGATCTCCTGCTTTCCCTTGCCCACTTCTTCTTTGCATTCGAGCACAGGAATGTAAAATCCCCCTTTGGAGAATACAAGGTCTCCCATCTGCCTAGCTGAGGTTCTCATCGTAGGCACGTAGAAATTACTATGCTTAATGAACCACATGTAAGGCCCCCTCTAATCCATTTTAATGGTGAGCTAAGCTCCATAATGACCTCATTGATTTGAGTTAGCTGTGCGAGAGCAATGGAAGAAACATGTCCATGAGAGGGTATACCTGCATTTGGTCCATCTGTTATCCACTTTCAGAGGATACTTCTGTCCTTGTTTTATTGTTTAATTTGATTTCCATGTTTCAGTTCAATTGAAGGATTACAAGTTCCACTATGGGTTTAGAAAATCCTCTGACCTTCAAAGCCTATGAAACCCTTTCAGAATCCATTTGATAACATAAAAAATGTATAGTAATCAAGCTAAAAGCCAGGCTATTTTTTGTGGTTTTGGAGGTACACAGTGGCTCGCTGTTGCATACATATACAAGAGTGCTACTACTTCACAAAGTCTGTCACCCACACAGGATTTTCATTTCTTCAACTTCATACTATGCAGCAGTTATCTGTGGCAACTTATCCCACTCTTATTGTGGTACAGTCAGAGTGTATGGAGAAGTAGGAGGAGAGAAATAAAAATAGCCATGGTGGAGTTTTAAAGACAAGACATGAGAATCCAACAGTGATGATTGAATAGCTTTGAGTGTCTGATCAATGTGAGTCACTGATGTGGGAGTGAGCGCGAGTCAGTCTGACTTTTTGTCTGTGTACATCAGTAATGGAGTATATCTGACATGTGATTTAGGACAAGAACTGAACTCTTGACAGCCCCAACAAAAGCTGAAATGAGGCACAACAAACAAAAACACAACACGAAAAACCCCCACAATGAAACAAAAACACAATGACACAACAGTATAGTGAATGTGGAGTGGCTGCAGGCTGCGCTGTCACAGCTGCAGATTTTGTATTTTTCGCTATGCCATTTTGCAGATGACATTTTTTGCCAACTTGATTTCATTTTTACAGCCTTTTTATTTATTTATTTATTTATTTTTTGTACATATTGGTTGTTAGATTTTTTTTTTTATTGATGGAGTGGTTTGAATGGTTGGCATTTTCTTCTACTGGCTGCACCGTACCAACATTTTCCTCTGCCAGATGCAACGTGATGGAAAGGCTCACCTGGTCAAAGGCACCTACAAATCCCCTACTGGCCCATGGGGGACAGTAGTCACATTCATGCATGAAAATGTGAAAACTCAACAAATCAAATGCGAACAGGGCGAAATGCCAAAAAAAAAAAGGTACTCTTATTATTTTTCGCCCCCTCATTTTTAATCTCATGGGCATTTTATGAACTTCCAAGAGCATTTTTGCTTCAAGCTCCCATTAAATTCTGACCCCGGTTCATACATAATTAAAAGGGTAATTAGCTCAACCACATAATTTCTCATTCGTACATTTACAAGTAGCGGGCTGCTTGAGTGATGCTACTTTGCGGATCTAATGCTCTCCCTTGGTTTTGAGAAATGAGTTGTTTTTCTCATTACGTCTCTTCATCACCGGCTTGGCAGTAGTTATAAAGTTGTTGAGGTTGTGGTTACAGAAGCTTTTTGAATTTGCAGTCAGTCAGCGGCTTACAAATCATGGATGCCGTGACTGCTAAGGGTTTCTCTGTGTTAGTGTGTCCATGTAGGTGTGCTTACGCTTTCAAATTGTGTGTGATGGAAAGCTCTGTATTTGGGGTAGGGAATTTGAAATGCAGTGTAGAGAGGTTCAGCAGTTTTCATTTATTGAGCTGAATCAGAAGAGGAGGAAGGAGAAAAAAGAGCCTGGAAACCACAATCTCTGTTCTCAGGGTCTCAGAGAACATTCTTTTGGTTTCAAACTGCAAGAGTGAAGCCCTCCAATATACGAGGCACTTAACCCAAACCACTTCATATCCATTTTGGGAAAAACTTTCTACTTGAAATTCACCAGTCGGTATTTCAACGTGCAGATGGTTCTACCCCCCAAAACAGAACTATTTTGTACGAAGACGCATTAAGTAGACTCATAATTCATTAGCGACCTGAAATGTACTTTGCTTTCACACCAGCCGCCATTTTTTACGAGTAGCTGTCTTTTTTTCCCCCTTGAAATGGTGGATTTCTCATTTTGGCATCAAACTAAAGCGCTCAGGATGAAAAAAATAATTATCATTTCCCCTTTACCTGTAGTGACTCCACAGGATTTCAAAGGAGTGTTTACTTAAGAGTCAGCACGATTTTTCCTAACTGAACTGCTGCTTGACTCATTGCATGAGAATCCGCACCAGTGTTACTGAGGTACTGATAGAGTTCAACCTTTGTTTCAGTGCTGCGTCCTTGGGGTTGCAATTGGACACCACCATATAGAAAATCCTGCCCTCTAACCCCTTCGTTAAAGTGGGACTACAGACAGCTACAAAAACAATTCCACTTGGAAATGTCATTGGGGATTAGGGCTTAGTCTGACTGAGCCATCATTAGTTTTTCCTGCTGTGTGGTCTGGGCAGCTGATCTCTTCATTCTGGCTGTGAGAAAAGTACACCCCGACACTCAACCACTGCGACGGAGCTGTTGCTATTGAAAGAGAATGGCGGCGAATGGCTTCCCTCTCTTGAGACCCTCAGGTTGTCCTGTCATCCCAATCCATTCATATGTGTGTGTGTGCATCTTGCTGTCGATGGTGACGGGTGGACCTCATGTCACGGCCATTTCTGGTACAGCCTGCGGCCCCTCTTTTGAAGGAGGATCTGACGGTGTTGGGTATCAGATGCTAATCCAGCGGGACTAATAGCAGGCACCTCCCATGCCCACCGCCACACCCCTTTTCCTTCGATGCCAAACCACTTCTCATGGTCAGCTAGTAATGTGCAGTTGATGCTGCTGCCTGTGCTTTCTGCTCCCGCTGTTCAGCCTTTGCAACATCGCCTCCAGCTGGAGCTCGGCTCAGCAGCTGGCTATAATACAAACAGAGACGATCGATGGATAGATAGCCGCGCTTAGCTTTGCTTGCTGGGGTTGCTGGATGGAAGAAAAAGGAGCTGTTTTTATGTAATCTTACTGGAAATGGGAGCGCGTATTACCACCAATCTGCAAGCATGCACTGCACTGCCTGTGTCCTGTACAATATTAACTGTTTTGAGCATTCGTCTGCAAGTTGAATTTCATTCGAGAGTTTTGAACCGCAGCATGGTGTGTGGAAACACAGTGGTTTACACTGAATCACATTATTATATCTCATGGAAACGATGTAAGCGTAATATTACCCCTGGTACTGGAGTGTGAGACCCCATGGAGTAATGCAGACTGCTGTGACAGTGTGAATGTGCTTGGATTAATTAGCCAGCTAATGGTTTAAACACACACTTTCTCACTTTGACCTGCGAGGGCTAATACTAGCTAATCACCTGTGGGATTCCACTGGTCATGAATCACGCGGATTCAGATCACATTGTACAATACAAATCCGACAAATGGATTCAATTAACTGGGGGGGTGTGGGGGTATGGGAGCCACATTCACATTATGCACATGGCACATTAATGATTTGATTTCCCTTCTTTCCATTAATCCCCTCCTTGCTCATTCTCGGTTTCCTATTCTCTTTCTAGCGCCCATACACTCATATTTTTCTTCTAAGTTATGCCTCCTTCCCTCCCGCTCGCCTGTCGTCTCTCTACGCTTCTCTTGCCCTCCTACTGATCCCCCACCTCTGTGCGAGAGGATTAGAGCATTATACTTCCTCTGCGGAGAAGTGTTCCATATGATTTAGAAATTATTCATCAGTGAAACAACGCGCCGCAGGCACCACGGTGACTTTGAGCAGAGTCTTACCTCTTTGTATTCTTTCTCTGAAGGTCCACCTGAACCGAAGCACTGTTAAAGGTAGGAGACACAAAAGAGACCAGAGAACATACAAATAAATAAATAAATATATATATGTTGCAAGCCCAACCGATCGATGGCACTTATACAAGGTCTTGCAGCATTTTGGGGTGTGTGAACTTTACAGTCTTGGTTCCTCGGTGGCTCAGCGGTCCTCTGCGCGTCTTGGAAAGGCTGACAGCATCAACGGGGACTGGAGATGTGCACCATGAAGAATTGATCTGTGTTGGACAGGAGATGAAAGAGGCGAGGCAGAAGGGAGCACGCGAGATGGCAGACTTCTAATTAAATTGGACAGATAAAGAAAAGATGAAAGGCTGTGAGAAAATGAGTGGTAAAAAGAGGTTCGACTGTTTGAATGCATCTTTACTTTCATATTGAAGGTATTGAAGGTATAGGTGCGAAGGTAAGACATATGAGCAAGACTTTGATATTTAGCTCAAATCTGCTCCCGCTCTAAAAAAAAATCCTGAGCATGTTTCAGTGCATAGTAGTTAGTGCTTCATTTACCATGGAAGGTATTATTGCGCTTTTGTGGCTGTTCAAATGGCCACTAAATAAAATAAAGCATGCCTCAGTTGATTAAATCCTTTGAAAGCATTTTCCAATAAGTCTTGGTCTGATGAAGGGGAGCACAAAGAAACTATTAAGGAGAAGATGGTTGGCGAACATAAACAAGAAAAGGTTTTCTCCTCTGCTGCTCCGTATCTCCTCTTTATTTTCTAGTTAGTCACCCAGAAATGAGGGGATTGATGGGAGGATAGGGAGCGTGGCGATGACTGCACCTCTTTAGTTTGTCCAGTAACACGACCGGGCCGAGGGCAGGCAACCTCCCTCATCCAGTGTCAGCGAGAGAGAAACCGAGAAAGTGAGAGGAATAGAGCTATTAAAGATCCATCCCCACCGGACTACAAACCACTGTATCCATGGCTTCAAAGTGTGTTCAGGCCACAGAAGATTGACTCTCCAGCTTTAATATTTAAGCCACATACACATCGCTGGGGTTAAAATGATTCTGTGTAGTAATTTAACAGGTCAGCCCGTGGCTTTATGTTTCAGGGAAAATCAATTACATGCTTAAAGAGGTGGGTTGAATAGCTAAACGCTGTTTCATGTGTCAAGAGCGATCCTTTTATATGTGTACTCTCTCTCTCTCTCTCTCTCTCTCTCTTTCTGTCTATCATCCTCTCAGATGCTATTACTCTATCCCACTTTTTTGCAGTATTTTCTTCAAACTGGGATCTATATTTAACTTCACCTTTCCTGATATCCCTGCCGTGGTTTCCTATTCTAACCTTGGTAAGATATTTATGTGACTTTTCCATCGCTCGTCACCCCAGTGCTCATCTCGGTCTTCCCGTGCTCAACCAGCACTGCCGACAGATCATTACTGACTTGTCACCCTCATTTTTTTCATATAAATGATATGAACTTCTATCATCATGCCATATCTCACACTCAGACTATTCGCTTTCCGGTGATTGTACCAAATATGGAGCTCCAGGAACCTAACAGTGGGAGGGAAATAGAGAGATGAGGCACAGAGTTGGTCTGAGGAGAGCAAGAAGTGGAGCAATGGCACAGTAATAGGAGGCAAAATTAAGATGGAAGTGAAGGAATTTGAACCTATGAATGCTCTAAATGGCCTGTGCTTCTCATAGTCACAGTCCCCAATCTGTGAACAAGGTCATTTATTCTTTGTTGGCCTCACACACACATACACACACAACAGCAATAAAACCGAAGAAACAAAGAATACAATATTTGCCATGCTATGAGTTATCATGCCCAAAGAGCATCTAGTCTGACCATGACTTTGCGGCAGTTGAGGCGAAGCTGAAGCCTTTTAAAGTGCATGTCACACCTGTCTCGCTCCGTAACTGACACCTTATTTTAGATCTCTTGCCAGCCCTCACAATTTTTCCCAAGACACTCACAATTTTCATGCCCCCCTGGGTGTCATTTCTCTCAATTCTTTCCAATATTTTCATCACATTTCACACAAAATCTGCTTATTTACTATGTGTGTTAGAAGCAGTGACACACACACACACAAAAAATGCTGGCCTTATCACTTTCAGAGTGGTCAACAAAATAGATAACATCAAGTATGCAGTTTCCTTGGTTAAGTGTGAAAAGAAATGGAGAGCTAACTTTTTTGAATACATTCTAAGATGTAGATGCAGTTTCTTTTATTTTATAGAAAACAGACACCAGAATGCAGGAAACAAGTCTTAATAAGACTGAATCTTAAAATTTTCTGGGATTTGAGTTTTACAGTTTCACTCACAATGTTGACAGATATGGTTTCACTCAGACTCCTCTGTAAACTTCAGGATGAACCACGGCAAATTCCTCCTTTCTCATCTTGCATGCTTGCTGAGTAAACTCCGATACTGATTTGGTACGAGATATTTTTTGTCTGACCTCTTTACTCAGAATTGGCTGTTATTTGAAAATTTGTTTCTGACTGAGCTCCAAAACTCCCCAAACCTAGATATTCAAATCCTTCAAAAAGGAGGAAAGAGGAGGATATGCATCAGGTAGGCAGGGGAACAATGGATGAGTGCATGAGACCGACAGCATTGACAGCAGCCCCAAGCATCTGGGGTATCACACTAACAGTTTTGTCATTACAAGGATGGACTAAGCTGTCTGCCACTCCGTCCTCAGTGATTCAGCTCAGATCGGTTTAAGGCTGACTGAAGGCCTCGAAACATTTAACTCAATAAATGCTGCATATCATTTAAAAGGAGCCATTTTGAGTTTCTGCCACACTGTATGTGTGTGGAAAAAGTTGAAGCATCATCACTACCTCTGGGCTGTGTTCACTTATTTATTTATTTATTTATTTTTGATCAAAGGTTTCCATCGTTACAAATTTTCATCATGTACTGAGTAATCAGGGCTTATTTTTATGGAAACTAGTGAAAAAACAGGGTGAGATTTCACCAAATATGGTCAGATAATTTCACTTGTTTCCAATGTACAGCAGTTAGACTCAATACAAGATTAAAAGGACTTGTTAAGATGATGTTTTTGCAGTGTAGCGTGCTTGCTGTTTCTAATAAATGAAATTAAAATCACAGGCCTTAGTTGTCCCCATACTCTTAACATTTTTTGTCAACCCATCATGCAGCTTAATGTTGGAAGGATGGAAATACAAAACTCCAGCTTGCTGCAGACCATTGCCAATACCCCCCAGCCAATCCAGTCTAGCCCACAGTCTGCTGTCACCCGCAATTTTAAGAACAATTTGTGACTGCTTGGCTATGCAATGAGGCAGGCTGAATTGTACATACTGAATAGGCCTAGACACCCAGACACTTGAAAAATAGGCACACTTATCTGGAGACTTTTGAGAAGAAGGGGTATATTTTATTTATATTGCTTTATTTCTATGTGGTTGTACATAGGACTAGTGAGAGGAGGGAGCAGTGGCAGAGCTGAGAGTGTGCACCAGAAAAAGAAAAACAGAGAGGGTGCAGAGGAATCAGGCATCAGGCACATTCTCCCTTTCCTTTTGAAAAATATATAAACCACCTTTATGACTTACAAATTATAAGACCTAATAAACCAACAGTTCTGCTAAATGTGTTTTTTATAAGCAGCTGTGCAGTGCAATAGCAATTCAGCAGCCCACCAGGCCCACCCCCTCTAGCACAGCATTCAGTCTGCACTCTCTTCAGGTAATGATGAGGGATCACCACATTTATTGAAAGATAGTGGTAAAAAAAATATAGTGTGTGAAACCCCCCACTTACCTGTATAGAGTGTCTTGATTAACCTATCATCCTGTCAACACTGCTAAGGCTTTATTAGGTATAGATATTTTTTATTTGGTGAGCAAAGAGAGGGGATTGGACAGAGGAATGCCTAGTTTGCGCTCTGTTTTAACAGACCTGTGGTGAAACTAGAGATAAAGTGAACAGATGTGAAGCTATTTTAGACAATACAGGTCCACAAATTCCGGGGATTTAGCTTTGCCCTCCCATCTGCTTATGGAAATTGATGCCTGCGCCCAGATGAATGCGCAACACATAAACTGGCCTTAGGTTGATTCTGTTTAGATGAAGCCTTGAAAATGTATTGTTTTGTCTTATCCATAGTTGCCACCTGTACAAGTTATCCAGTTGAGAGAAGGGCAGAAAATAAAAGAGCTCAATGCTATCATGTCCAGGGCGCTGATGTATCCTGTAACAGCCTTATTTATGTGTTTGGTAATTGAAAACAATAGGCGTTAAAATGCAACCCCCTGATGCTCCCAGTGCTTTCGTGAGATAAAGCACAGATACCCGTAGCCTGACTTCTGCTTCTGTGCTATCTAAAGATGGCTTCATTATCGGTGGTTCAAAGAGACGCTGCAAGAGAGAGGCAGTATAATTTTATGGGAATTTAGAATTTCATGTTAATTTTTTAGTGTGTTTGGTAGCTTTGGAGTGTTCCCCTTTTTATCTTTTTATGTTTTTGTTATTGGGGGTTTCGAGTGTTCCAGTGAGAAATAGAAAGTTTGTGCCATGAGTGTGTATGTGTGTGTGCATGTGTCTGTGTACTTGATAGCTTATGCAGCAGGGGTCTCTGAATAGGAGGTTGTTTTAATGATTTAATGGCCCATTCAAAGGATTCATTCCGCTGGGAGCCACGGCGGCTATCTGAAAGATACGAGGCTGCCATTTTGCAGCTGGCGGGGATTCAGAGGCAGTTCTTTCTCACAGGCTGTACCTGTGTTCATGCTGCATATGCCCAAATAATGCTTCCTCGTGTTGCACATTGAACATTGCACATTTGCAGCAGCCTAAGTAGGCTTATAGCCAGACTGGAATAGCTCCACTGAGTTCGGCTCTGGCTTTGTTGCACATTTTGACAACTCCCCCAGAGGATTTTACACCCTCCTTAAAAGACCTCACACCTAGACACATCTCCTCCTAAAGGAAAATGGGCTGTTAGATTTCTCTATCTCACTTCCTCCTCCCGAGCTTGTCTCTCCCTCCATCCCAATCCCCAGCTCACCTTCTGTAATAGCAGACGGCGTGATAGCAGAAAATCTCTTTTGCACATAAATTTGGAGATTGAGAAACGAGTGTGTGTTGCTCCACTGGCTCTGCAATCACTCTGGGTTTCCTAGGCAGGTAGGAAGGTTGCAAAGTACAGAAACGTATGGGAAATGATTTTGATATTTTTCAGGTTTTTTAGCTGGATGGGGAAAATCTCGTACAACTTTATGAAAACATTTGGAAATTACTCTGAATGCTTTGGGCCTGAGAAAGAGAAGGAATAGTAGAGTAGTGCTAGTTCTAAGTAGTTTTCGAAAATAGTTGTAGTAGTGCTGGTAGTAGTTGTACTAGAAAAAGGGGGAGCAATGGTAATAATACAGCAGA
>OMKZ01003826.1:58205-92949 GCA_900302535.1 Neoniphon sammara
AAAAAGAAGAAAAACAAAAAAAAAAAAAAAAAAAAAAAAGAAAGAAAGAAAGACTGAATCACACTGTTTGCACAACGGTTAGTAGAGTAGAGATTTTCTATGGCCTTGCTGTATCTGTAATGTCTAAGCTGGGAGATGAGGACAAATCAATAAGCATGGCCTGACTTCTTGGTTCGGACTTCTGTCTGCTACGGTCTCCATGGCAACCCCATCAAAAAATTAGGGCCTTTATGGATATGCTGTGCACTTCAGGGCCTTTTGAAGGCTGGGACTGAATGGACAGACGCCACATGGACTGAAGGAGATAAACAGAGAGGCCAAGGGGAGTGCAAAAACAAAATAAAGAAAAGATAGAATCCTTTTTTTTTTCTTGGGAAAGATAATCTGCCAGTTTGTTGGCAGGAGATCGACCACAACCCATTCACAAAGCTGCGATAACAAAATAGGATGATTTGTAGGGAAAAGGCTAGACAAATTCAAAATGCTAGAGGTCTTTGAGAGTCCCACATGAGGACCTTAAGGACAGTGAGATATTCAGAGATGCAGCTACTAGAATTATTTCAGTTCTTGAGCACAGTTTTTCACATTCATGCACACATACATTTGTTAGCCTGTGCATTAAGAGAAGGCATGTTTTGGAAACTGATTTGTGGGTGTCTGGCACTAATGGCTGACCTTTCATCATGACAGGAATATACACTAATGGCCATGTCATCTTTTATTTCTGCTCTGTGGGAGGTACTGTGCTGTGCACAGGATAGGTCATGCCATGCTTTGCAGCCCTGTGCTTCCAGACATTCACACTTGCACTTGTGAATACTAATGAGACGTGTTTTGTTGGTCGAAAGGCATTTTAATTGGCAGCTGAGCTGCGCGTGCCCTCGCTTGCTAGTTTGCTCACAGACCTTTAGCTTGTGTGGAGTAAGCTAATGTGATACTGACAGCAACTGAGGTTGACTTCTCTGACATTTCAGAACCTGGCTCAATCGACAGTGAGACATTTAATGTTCAGAATTAAACAGCAACAAGAGCAAAGAGTGGTACGAACATTGCCTCAATGAGACTTTTTGATGTATGAAAAGTAAAAAAATAAATAAGCTTTCACCTTATATTACAACACATGGCAAGGAGCCCAAGAAGACAAATAGTAGAAAACCTCATTGATTCAGCCCCACCTAAGCACAGGTTATCATGACGTTCTTATCACAAGCAACTTCATGCTTTATTGCCAGATGACAAGGTGACACAAACTTCAGAGCACAGACAGTGATAGTCAATATTATCTACCTGCTGTTTCACAGAGGCAATTTTCTTGGTAAATGAGCATTGATAAGCATCTCTTTGCCGTTACACATTTTTCAGGCAGGGAAGTGTCTCCAGCAGTATCTTACATTTCCGGACAGGTTTGAGAACTCATTACCTTCTTTCTGACAGCTTTACCTGAGGCAGCAGATCAGCAGAGAAGGGAGAAGGAAAGGGAGAGAGAGCTTGTGAAAGGGAGCAAGATGGGGTCAGAGGCGAGCATTTGCAAAATAACAGAACCCCACTGTCAAGGTTTTGATAGCATCTTTGTCATCCAGTGGCTGAAAAGGAGCCTCTCCGTCTGGCTAAAGTCTAATGGGATGTTGACCTGGCCCTGGTCCTGTCTGTCAAACATTATCAGTCCTGAAAAAAGAAGCGCGAGACAGTCTCACAGTGTCCCCCAGGGAGCAATTCTTCCTTATATAAGAAAACTACAAAGGAGTGAGAGAGATGTTGGCAGCAGACAGACCCCAGAAACCAATTGCACAGAAAGGGAGAAAACAGCAATCAGTCAAGGAAGATCCCGACCAGCCTTTGTCTTCTTCACAGATACTTGCACATACACAGATATGTAATGGAAATACCCGCATGACTCTTGGGTAATTAAGTTTAATGCTATATGCCCAATTAACCACTGAGGGTTAAATGGAACACTTCAATCTCTGGAGGGTTTTGGACAGCTGCTGAAATGAAGCTCATCTGAGGCATCATTAGGAAATGCTTTCATTCAGGTGAAATCAAGGTAAATTGGAGCCGCTTAACATCATGTCAACATACTGTAGCTGCTAATGAAACTGAGTTCTGTGCAGGAAGGTTGCGGTTAGTCCATCGGGCTTCATCAGACACACTGACACTGAGAAATGGCTGTTGGGTTTTCAATGGCAACCACCAACATATGGGATCTGTCTGGTGTTTCTCTGTGCGCCAGCGAATCGGTGTGTTTGTCACCTTAAATGGGACAATCCCTCCCCCAAAACAGCCATATCTCATATCTTTAAATTAGGAGGGATAACCCTGTGAATCCCTTCTGTCCTGTTCTCTGTATTCTGGCAGTTCTAGTGGGTCATTTATTTTATGTAGATGCATATCTGTGTCAGGAGCAGCTGCTTTACGGTGAATGAGCCCCAAGTTCTTCCAGTCCACGCCCTCTCCATTACAATATGGTATTTGCCTGGTGATCAGTCATGTCAGTTAATCTCTCATGAGGTATCAGTGCTAGTAAAGGACAGCCAAGGAACCAGTGTGCTTCACTTTACTTCATTATTATTGCTTTATTATTGCTTCATTATTATTACTGTTATTTGGTGGTGTATTTTACTTATTCCCATGGGTAATTGACCAAAGGTAGATAATGTGATGGCACACTGTGCTTTTTCCAAAGCTACTACAGTGGAATTTATTAGGATTTTTCAGCAATCTAACTCATCAACAGCAAACATTGTGCTTTTAGTCCCATAAAATTTAAGAGAAAGGGCTTCTTTCTAGACTCACCATTCTGTACCAATAATGAAACATCACGTTACATTTTGAGTAAATGGCCCGACTGTATTTGTCGACAGGGAACACTCCCTTTCTCGCCATTACTCTCACTATTGCCAGCAGCCATACCAACATGTACCCTGTTTCTGCTGAATGAAGCTAAGCAGGTGTGAGCTTGGTTAGCACTTGGATGGAAGACCTCCAGGGGAAAACTTGGGAAAAGTTGCTGCTGGAGGTGGTGTTGGTGGGCCAGTAGGGGGCAGCCTTCCCTCTTGTCTTAATTCAATCCCAATGACCCAGTACAGTGATGGGATGCTGTGTTGTAGGAGATGCCTCTCCTTGGGATGAGGTGTTAAACTGAGGTTCTGACTCACTGTGGTCAGTAAAGATCCCATGGTACTTATCGCAAAGAGTAGGGGGTTCCCTGATGTCCTGGCAAAATTCCCAACCTGGCTCTCTCCATCTGGCTGCCTAATCATCCCCCAGTGTAAATGGCTCAGTGATTTCCTCCCTCTCCTCCTCTAAGTGATGTGTGATGAGCGTTCTGGCACAAAATGGCTGCTGTGCATCACCCAGCTGGGTGCTACACATTGGTGGCAGTTGAGATTTCACCTGTTCAAAAACTCTGTCAAGTTACCTTGGGTGCCTTGAAAGGCAATATATAAATTGAAGTCATTATTATTATTATTATTATTAGGACCGTCAATCGATTAAAAATTTTACAGTTTTTGCGTTAATTACGTGATAGGCTGATTAATTAATCGAATTAATCGCAAGTAATCACATATATCAATGTTTGCTTGGAAATGCCCCCAAATGAAGATATTTCGACTGGCACATGAGTAAAGCATTGAATAGATCTTATCTGTTTAACATACTATTAATACATAATAACTAACGCACTGTCCGACTCGCGGGGTCAGAGGGGTGCGTTGGATTGACTCCAGTGGTGTCAGTGGCACCCTGAGGTGCTCTCTCAGAGCCGCAGCGACCGCTCCAGCTGAGTTGCCGGTTTGTCAGAGTGTCTGAACCCCATAATGATTGACATTGTGGCAAAATGCGATGGTTGGGTTATTTGGTGATATATAGTGTTACTCAACACGCAGCATCTTACAGTAACATCGGTACATTAATTAACATAAACATTACATAATGCTATATTTGTTCATTTGCGTTATTTTTTAAATTTCAATTAAATTAAAATTAAAATTAAATTTAATTTAATTATTTGTAACGCATTATTATTTTATGAATAATTAGTCAAAATTAATGTGTTAATTTGACAGCCCTAATTATTATTATTATTATTATTATTATTATTACTACTACTACTACTACTGCTACTCTGTCCAAAGGCATTCTGGGAAATGTAGAAAATCACTGACTGAATTAGAAGTTAATGAGGCATATTCAGGGAAAGTGGATACAACAAAAAAGTAGAAATAAATACAACACTTCATCACATAATAATAACATCACAGAGTCATGATATTTAACAGTAAGAGTATTTGTGGGTGTAAATTTCTTTCAACAGTTTGACTGTTTGAACACTTTGAGAGTGGCCATAATCAGACAGGGAATGTGTAAATTACTGGGGCATCTGTATGAGAGCAATATATTGATGTTTAGGTTTTAATTTTGCTGATGGCCCCCAGTCACGAGAGCCAGAGATCATTTCTCTTCTTGGGTTTAATAATCAGGCACTATTCCATGAGTCACTTCCATTCAATCAGTCACTGTGGCATTGAACAGGATGTTGTTTTGGTGATTATTATTCATGAATGGGGACCTCACAACTGCAATCTCATTTACATGTTTGCATGTGTTATATACATACACAAGCACTTCGTCCAAAATGAGCTGTGCTCTGCAATTTTAACACAATCTTTTATTCATAAATGCCCCAAAGCCATTTGGTGGCTGTTGGCGAGGTGTTGGCTATGGAGAGGGGTGGCTGAAAGTCATTAGTGGGAGAAGTAATCAGTCCCCTCACACCCTACACACAACTCTAAAAGGACTGTGGCATTGTTTTGCTTATTACATGCTGCATGGAAGAAATGGAAAGTTTCTTGCATTCACAGAGGCCCCCTGGAATTTTATACCTGTAATGCTAGGGTGCGCACGGCCTTTAAATGATTACATGGGAAATTGCCTCTGGTATTTCACTTCGTTGTTCATTTCTTTGGGCTCTAAAGTTGCTTGGCTTTAGCTAAAAAGAACTATAAAGGCAGAGGGCCTCTCCAGATAAAGAGGAAGAGGATTCGAGGATGAAGAAAAGCGTTTCTCTGGCAGGCAGCCTTTATTAGTAGGCCTGTCCTTCACAGAGCCACACTCCACAGTAACACTTCTACCATCATGGCTGTGTGAGCAGTATGAAGAGACCAGGAGTGCACACAGACCATTGCTCTGAAATAATAGAAATTGTCCCCATCATTGACCACACTGCGATATTTTATAAGTGTAAAGGACTTTAAAAAAGAGGAAAAAACACGTAACGTCTTTCTTTGTAATGGTAGGGCAGTGCTTTGTCAAGGGAGTGCTAATTTGATTGGTGACCCATTGTTGTGAAGGAGGAAGAAGAAACTCATGAAACCTGAAAATGCAAAGCACTTCCTTTTGCTGAGTTCCTTTTTTAACCATAGGATATTTTCATTATCATATAGAATCTGGCTTCCGATTTCTAAATTTATGCTCTGGGCTGAAACAAAATGTCCCCTGGTGATGAATTAGCTCCATCAGTGTGCAATTAGCAAGTTTTCTACTACTGAATCTACCTTTTCTTCATACACTGTGTGTGCTGCGTTTGCATTCACCAGTATTATTGAGTCATCACTTATCAGTCTCCCTCTCTCTTTCTCTCTCTTTCTCTCAGGTATTTACCAGGTATGGGAAGTGCTACATGTTCAATGCTGCGGAGGAGGGGAAGACGCTCCGCACCACCATGAAGGGAGGGACAGGGAATGGCTTGGAGATCATGTTGGACATCCAGCAGGATGAGTACCTGCCAGTGTGGGGAGACACCGGTAGGTCTGACAGCACAGTCACCTCACCTCTGATTACAGCTGTTCTCACTTCCTTGAGCAGGTTCATTTAATGTGCAATGTTTCCCCGTTTACCACATTTGTGATGTCTTCACTATGCAAGTCTGCGACTCTCAGTTCTACTGCATCTATTGTCGCTGTCAGATGAGAGCTTTATCTTCCAAATGTTAAGGTTTAACAACAGCCTTGTTTGTAGCTTAAAAAACCATACATTTTTTAATTTATCCAGTGGGTTCTGAAAGGTTTTCATATGCACAATGTAGAGTTTTCTCGAGCCAGATGATTATGCAATTCTTCAGCTGAAATGAGAACATGAAAATCTCCATAATTAGAGGTTTTCATAATAACAGTAATGTTCATCTTCCTCCTGAATCATATCCCCTCCTCCTATACCTCACTTATACACTCCTGTCTGAAAACATTTTTTGTACTTTTATCCTTAGCTTTTATTTCACCACGTCTTTCCCAGTATATCTCCAGCTTACATGATCATTCACGGGAATATTTAGTAACATCTACTACCATTGCACCATGACCTTGATACTTGATCCTCATTATGGATCAGCTGTAATGAACACTGAAAGTGGACTGGTACAAAGTGGTACTCCATACGGAGGTTTTGTCCATATGAGACCTGCACTTTTTATTGCAGACTGCCACTTCTTCAGGTTCTCCCTTGAGCCTCCATTTACTCATTCCGGCAAACACTGTTGTTTAGTTAATGAGATTCAAGATCTTACTATCATGTAATGTCTTACAAGACTGCAGACTGCAACACGTTACATGCTACAGCAATCCCACGCTCAACACTCCCTCCCTATTATCTCACTCTACTGCTGCTGCTGCTGCCTCACAAGTCAGGCAACACTGTAACAACTAGAAAGCGCTCAGTAGGGCACATACCTCCACCAACACTATGCAACTGCCAAGATATGCAAGCTCCACATGTTGGATATTCACCGAAAGTTCATCATGCCCGCTGCCACACGCCCTTTTGACCAGTCAATCAAAAGTTAAGCAGTTCTTCCTTGCTCCTTGACCAACCTTTGCACAAAGTTTCATGCAAATATGCTCATAACTTTTAGAGATATTCTGCTATCAAACAACATACAAATGAAACAGGGTGACAACATAACCCCTGTTCAACTCCGTTGGTAGAGGTCGTAAAAAAAAAATATATTAAAGAGAGCATGAGAATATGATTGAATTATAAAGAAGAAATTATACAAGTGCATTATTATGATTCTCTCTCTCTCTCTCTGTTTAATTCAAATTTTCCAGAATACTTTATATTCTTCTAAGTATTTAAAACAGATTACTAACTTGGCAAATTTATTTCCCCAATTGATCTCTCACTGAGACATTGGGTCATGAATATTTTTCATTTGCATTATTTTATTCAGCTGTAATTAACACAGCAATGGTTCAGTGTCCTCCTGATGGTATCATGTGGGAGACGACTTTAAACTTAAAAATTCCTATTGAGTCTTAAAGCAAACAAAGCTCTCTGAAACTGTTTGCAGTTAAAGGACACACTGAGATGATGATTAATATATAATTATAGTTATTTTCAGCTTTGTTATTTGATATAGTTGTCTTTAAACTCCACAGATATTGTATTTACATGGGGATATCATTCTTATACTGGAATCTTTTGAAACAGTTATTTCAGTTGTTTTGAATTGATATTTGAAATTCTTGTCTTTTTTATAACAGTAAAGGTGACCTTAATACCCAAAAGTCTATGCATGTGCACAATTGGTGATGTAGGAATTTAAACTTTTTTCTTTTTTTGTTGTATTTGTTGGAAGAGAACAGCATCAACTACATGCCTAACATTTAAATGCATTGCACACCCAATTTTGACTGGCTGTGATGATAGATTATTTTTCCTTACGAATGTATTCTGCTCATCCAGTGATAATGGTGCATATTGAAAGCGTTTTCAAAACCTAGACATCTTCAAAATTTTCTGATTATGCTTATAATAACGCAGCACCACCGAATGTCATCCCCCATACTGATGTGTGTATTACAGGTCTTGTTAGTGGTTCAGATTAAAGGTTTTTGGAGAGCCGGCTGCCTGAATGGTTTCACAATGAAGCTCATTGAATGGCTGGCTCACGTCTTAACCAGAGTGGAAGTGCAGACAGGGGAGTTCCCAGAGCAGCCAGCCAAGCCATGGGCAGCCCAGCAGATGGACATTATTTACTCTGGGCTCTACTTTAAAGGAGATCTATCATCAAGAAGTTATGTGCACCACATCCTATCAAATCCCCCTCATGTTGTTCCATGGCAGCAGGGCTCGCAGTACCTGTCCTCGCCTGCTCCCTGGCTTTGACGGTTTCGTTTGCTTTTGAGCAGGCAGCACTCGAGCCGCTGCCCTCACAGCATGTGGAGCTTCTTCTCCCAGCAGGCTAAGGACCCCAGTACCCTTGTTTACCCCTCTATGGATTAATTAGCCCAGACGAGCTGAGTCAGCCACAGCAGGAGTCACAGTGCCTCCTCCCAGAGCCTGATCTCAGCACTGTACAGACACAGTAGACACCTGCAAAGAGTCTCTCTGCCGTCTTCACCCGCTCATTGTCCGTGTTCACCCACAGCCTCCACGCTTTCTCTTTCTGTCTTCCCATGGTGTTCTTGTATGTCCACCACCTAAATCCAGCAGTCAGTCAAGGCTGTGTGTTCTCTGAGGTCTGATCAGCATAGTGCTCTGTAGGGCACCAAACCGGCTCGACTTTGACCAGCTTCCTGTCAAGTGTGCTCTGACTGGAACTAAACTTTTTAGCACAGGAGTTGAACCTGTCAGGATAAGATGGAAAAGTTGCTGTCAAGTGACCCCTGCTGTTGATCAACAAAAGGCCCAGCTTGTTCAGGTAGAAAATAAAGCTTTGTTTAATTTATTTATGTTTTTATTTTTTTTTCCTTTGGATTTCTCACCAGGATCAGTGGCCAGAGACCAGAAGCCAGTAGATTTTCCTCCTCTGTTTATCACAAACATAAAAAGGAAAAAATTTTCCCAGTATGAAAACTGAACTAGTCAAATGTGTGCTTGAGTAGTGAGAGAAAATAGATAGCCTGTTGCCTAGATACCATGCTTTTCCCTTACAGCGTTGCTGACCAAACTGATTGCTCGGTGATGGAAATAATAAACGGCTTGTATGCGTCCTCCTTTATTTTCATCCACACAAAAGCCAAGATCTTTTCTCAAGTGCACCTCAAATATTTATTCAGAGACATGGAGGAAATCAAAGTAATTAAGTGATTGGCGTTCTGTCTGTCTGTTCAGTGTTTCAGACTTTTGTTTACCCACAAGTTGGCCCAGATTTCCTCCCTTTGGTTTTCCTAGCTGGGTGCCAGCAGACCTGTACCACAGCTGGAGGGGTGTAACCTGTGGTACTGCAGATGCCTGCTGCCATCTCTGGTGAAAACATGTTGGCCATGGCCTCTCTGGGCTCCAGTCCCACACACACTCCTCTTTCTGTTGTTGCTTACTTCAGGAGTGCTTAGCACTTTACCGAAGTTTAGAATCACAATGGATTTATCCTCAAGTTCGCAAAGAGAAAGGTAATTTAAATTTAATTCAAAATTGCTCCCAGCACTTGCAGCCTCACACACAGTTTTTGTAATATGAAACAACTCCCTCCCCTAATTTTTCTCCGTCTGCACCTATAAAGTTGAACATTGCCTTGCAAACATTTTGACAGCATGAGCGAGCATTTATTTCAGTTCCTGCTGTATATGTTGAGCCCTTCTGAAAAGTCATCTGAAGTTTCAGTATGAGACAAACTCTAAGCCAGGGCTCTCCGATTACAGATTTGTCAGGCAGGCTTGATCAAAGTAGGCTGTTTACACACTCAGCACCACATTTTCCTTCACTAGCATTGCTACAAAATGTTTGCAGTAGGGAGCAAACCCTTTCAAACACATTTCAACCCGTGAACCTCTGATGGCATTCAAATTTGATTTCTTCTTATATCGGAGACAAACTTTTTGATCGTACACATCAGAGAGTTTTGTTTTGGATTAATTAAATGTTCATGTACCTCAGAAAACAAACTTGAAAGACTGGCATTTCATAAAGTTTCCAAGCAATTAATCACCACCTAGCAGTGCCACCTGCAGCACCTCGTCATCAGTGATCGAGGGTGGATGGGTGATAGAATGAAGTGACAGAGATAAAGAGTAATTAAACCGTTTAAGATTGGATACACTATTTCTCTCACCTTATAACATAAAAGCTACATGTTTTGACCTCATTTATTTCTCTCTTTTGCTCATTTTGCTCAATGTTTCTGTTTTGGTTTATTCCTTTGTTCTAACTCATTGTTTTACTAATTTGCACCTAATTTTTCAATGCTCTTTCATTTTAGATTCTTAGATTCCTTCAGTTGATACTATCAAACAGAGCTACCACGCTTAATTTGATTTACAGCTAAGTTGTAAAGGTAAATGCTGATAGAAAGGATACTCATCAACAGCCTCAGCTTCCTGTCTTGTTCTGGTGTCTGATTGTGTCGACTTGCCCTCGTCTCTGATCTCACTTACCATATTACGCAACGAACAGACAAGTGAAGACTGACAAGCATTTGAATGAAGTGTTAAACTATTCTCTCTCACTCTGCTTCTTTGTTCTCGGTCTCTCCTGTTATTAAAATAACTGATGGCATACTGCTGTCATAGAGCTACCTACAAGAACAGGGGGATGTTTGTTCAACAACAGGTTAAGCTAAGTGTGGTACAATGAGCAGTGTCAAAGTGATCTTTGATCTTTTTATTTTCTCTTTATTTTCTCTGTCTGCACTATTTCGATTTCAAGTGTTTGCTCAGTGCTTTTTGCACATTTGTGTGTGTGTGTGTGTGAGCGCGCACGCAGATGCACATGTGCACAATGAATGATTGCTCTAGTTTCTTGAAATCTTGGGATGAGTCTCCTTTTATACGCCATGTAAGTCAAGCCCCTGGTTCCACTTTGAAGTCACTGTAGTCCTTACAAGCAGCACTGAGCACCATGACACTGCTTTGTCAGATAAACAGTTCTACCCAGCAAGTGATGAACACTAGCAATTTAATACTGCATTTAAATTGTTAAAAAAAAAGACATTTCAAATTAGGAATTAGCTTTAAACCTGTGGTTTTCATTTTTATGTGACCACTAGATGGTATCAAGAGCAACAACAACTTTGTTCTTGCCAAAGTCTCTCCTCTCCCCCTTCCAATTCCAATTGGGGGGCACAGTGAGGCTAAATATACATCACTTTGGGGTTAGGGGTATAACAATTCAGCTATGCATCTAGATGCACCGGGCTTAATATGTAAAATGCAGCTACATTGATTCATTCAGCTTTGTATTGGTACAAAGCTGGAAGTGAATCGTGGATAAATCTATGCAGCACTTAGTGTATTGGTGCATCTCAATGCAGCATACATATGTTTTATTTCTGGCATCAATTAAGTGTTGTCACTTTCACTTTGCATGCATTTCTCTCCTCTATGCATATGCATTTAATGGAGGATTGCGCAAATCATAGGAGGGGATATGATAAGTGTGATGGATTAGACATTCCTATATGAAGGAGTAGGAAGTATTTTTCTTTTATCATTATGATGTAGATCTCAAAAAGTCTCTCCACAAAGTACACAATAGTTTCAGGATTGTTGACAGGTTCTGAAACCACATAGTGTAGATTCAACATCAATCATTGAATGCATATTCACTTCACCATATGCCGGATGTGTCTGGCACATCTGCTAAAACTGTGCGATGTGCTTGTAGCCTTTTGTCAGTGTTTTATTAGAGAATTTGCATTGCTGCACCATGTAAATACAGTGTTCTCATCCTGTGCGTTCAAAAGCATATCAGTTTCATCAATGAAAAAACTGTCTTCTCCTGCCAACCGGCAAACATTTTGCATACAAAATGCATTTCTTTGTCAAAATAAACAGGGACAAAATGCCACCTGAAACTATGCAAATTGATAGTTGTCTATGTTGGATAGTATTTCCAGGCATTTTTATCCCTTGGTTTGGGTCTGACTAGGCTATATTTAATTGTTACATGCTTTCTCTAGCTCACTTTGTGCTTCTCTAGCCCTTTTTTATCCCACATATTCTCACTCAAGGGAACTGTCTGTGTTAGTCACAGTCAGTCACTCATTCAGCCCTTAGTCTAGACAGACATTGTCCAAGTATTCAAACACGATGCTGCATTGCTGAGGAGCAATGGTAGGTGGAGAGGTTCAGTAATGAAGCACAAAAATATTAAAAATGTGACAGTATCATCACATGAAATCTAGAGTTTAGCTTTTTGAGCTTGCACCAAAGTGTGATTAGGCTCCACTACTAATAGCAAGGCTGATGGTGTGATAAACTGATGGAGTAAGTAGCAGTTAATTCTAGCAAACTGAGCGAGATCTAACTTTGAATCACACACTGTGTTGGAGCCTGGGTTTCTGTTGGCTGGAAATAACCAGATTTTTATAGGAAAAACTGATAGAAATCTGATAGATTCAAATCTGGTTATAATGTCCAGTGTCCTACCTATCGAGAAGTCCTACCCAGTGTTAATGCACATGCACAAATCACAGTTGCAGCATGTTATCAGAAACATCTGCCAATACAAAACTATATGAAGTATATTTTGATAATTTGATTTACTTAAACAGAAGATCTTGCTTACAACAAAAAACTATAGGTACTATATTTTAGATCTGTCTTTGGCTTCACCATGATTGTCATAAAAACAGTGACAAAGTACAAATCATAGACACATATTGCAGATAATACAGGTTCACACAGGACAAACATGCCATCCATACGCAATATATCAGTGTATATCAGCACCTGTATTTAAAACAGACAAAATACCATTAATGGAGACCTTCAATCAGTTCAACCTTGGTGAAAGAGAGACTAGCCCCAGGGAACAACTCTCCTTAGGACTTACATAATGTTAACTCTACCTACATATGTTTTTGAGTGTGCAAGGCTTGAAGCGACTTAAAAGGAGAAACTTCAGTGGCCAAAGCCCTGAAGCACCTACCTCCACCCAAGGTTTCTCCGAAAATAAAAAATAAAATAATAAATGAGTGCCCAAAGGAAAGGCCAGCAGCCCAGCTAGACACTGTCTACCTGAAGAGGTCATTATTTTTATTTAGTAAACAGTTGTATGAAAGATTAGGAATTTATAGACCATTTTCCACAGCAGCCATTTTGACAGGAAATAGTAGGTAAATACAGGTCACATTAATTAAGGTTCTGTGCCTAAATAGAACTGAACCTTAATTAATGTCACTAGTAACATCTGTGCTTGCCTATTTCATGTCAAAATGGCTGCTGTGAAAAAGGTCTATTATCCCTCAGTTGAATAGCAATAAATCCAGTGTAACTCAAGATTATATTTCAAGGGACACGTCAAGCTAATAGATGTAAGCAGCTTACAATAGTTAATAACATTTAAGACTGGTCTAGAACAACAAAACAGAGGAAAAATCAAAACTAGTCAGGTAAAAACCTGCACTCTCACTCTACAAGGGAGTCAGACCTGCCGAACTCGGTACTCCCACCGACAGCCTGAGCTGTACAGTGCCACACCACACACAGTAATTGCTGCACTACAACTGTTAACTGTTCGGTGACAGAGGTTTGCAAACACTGACACATAGTACAAGTGCTGAATGAATGGCCCACTGGCCTTGTCTGCATCCTCCTCCAGGTCCTTATACCCGGCTGCTCATTGTGAAGTGTCCACATGTTCGGACGCCCTGGACAAAATAGAAGAGCAGAGAGAAAAGCAAACACACACACACAGCATGCATGGCCGCCACAGCAACACAATCCTTTTTCCTTATACAGATACTTGTATATTTTTTTATTTATACAACCACACAAAGTATATTGTGGAGGTTTTTGCACTATATTTTACCTGTATTGTGAGGTCTGTCATTCGGTAGTCTCACTATTCTTTTCAGTGTCTGAGCTGCTGCTGCCTGGAAGGAGGGTGAGCTGGAGGACGTTGTGGACTCCAGTGAGTGGAAGTAGAGTAGGCTTGCAGCTACCTGGACCTTTATTTCTTCAGACTTAACCTATCTATGCTGCACACCATTTCCATCCATCGCAAGTGAGCTGATTCTTTTAATCCTTGCAGCACTGAGGTAGCAAAATTATAAGTGATGGTGGCACAGTTTGTTGATATTTGACAGTCTAATTATGAAGCTCTATAACATAATAGAACATAATTTGGCTTGATACCCCAGACTGTTAACTTGTTTTTCACCTCAGCCATGTTCTCATTGAATTGAATCAAATGTTAGAGCCAGGTGTAGTTAAAGTGAATCCTTAGATGCAAAATCTTTGGAGGGAACTAAATGTAAAGGTACAAATCACTGCACATACCCTCATATTAAATCTGTCAGTCTGTACTTACAACCTAACCATATCTGCTGTGGCATTTCACATAATAAGTAATAACACTATGGAGACAAAATGCATCACTGCACCAAAACCTGGGGAGCATACTGTACAAAGCTAAAAATACGTTGGAACAATTTTGTGTCCATTAAAAGCTTGGTTTTCTCCTGTTAAGCTTGTATTTGCAGTGAAGAGACAGACCATCTTTGATAAAAATAAATAAATAAATAAATAAAATAAATTCCCAAAGAGCTTTAAGATGAGCACTTCCTCTTTGCAATATTCCAGGGGATGAAAAGAACAGTACTTTCCACAGATTTTAACGATTATAAAATAACATTAGTTTAGAAACGCGACCTTATTGTATTTGATGAGTCACTGTCCGTCCTGCTAGAGTCATGTTACTCTGTAAAGAAAAATGTTTAGACCTGCCTCTACATTTTTTACATTTTGAGGCATACACTCAGAACAGCTAAAGGTGACACAAATGATGAAATATTGCTCCCTCTGTATTAAAATGATCATTTTGTATGCTCTTAATTGTAGAAAAAGTTACAAAGGTACATCCATGACTTTGAACTTTTAAGAGCCTGTACAGAATGGGAAAAATAAACATTTACATTTAAATTAATTTTTATTTGCATTTGTTTGTTGTATTGTATACAAATTAATGACCTCACAGTGTAAGCTGTAACATGACAACAAACAAATTAATCATGTTTTTCATTTTCTGCATTTTTTCTGCATTTCATGTATTATTTTGTCCTTGTTGCTGTCAAGAGAGGAGAAAGGTTTCTTCCTAGACTGCCACAGCTGTCAATGGACCATAAGTAGCTCTCTGGCATGAATGAATTCTATTGCACTGGGAACAATGGACGCTGATGACAACCCATCTAGAAATCCAGGCCAGGGCCATGCTGAGACGACTGCTGTATTTCTCTTTGAAAGAACTCTGAATGGTTCACACTTAGTATGAGAAGTTAAATACAGTAAATCTGACTAACCATTTGATTCATTACTATTTCTTACTGATAAATGCATCATTACTGACTATTTGAGTAATGTTAAATAATGCAGCTATATAATCATTACCTTCCAGAATAGTCAGCAAGGAGAAACTTACTAGCAAAGAGAATAATAATTCTAGTCATCAGACAGTGACTTAGAGCTTCATGTGTGATTACATGTTTCTGGAAAACCTTTCCCAAATTTACTGCAATTCTTAAATGGTCTGGGATAATTAAGCAAGTCTGATAGTAAAATTATACACAGAATTTTGATTAAGTATATCCATTAACTATCTTAACCTTCATGAACTGATACAAATCTCAAAATTTTAATTGTTATTGAATTTTACACAGGGCTTCTAAAAAATATCTTTTCAACAATTAATTATTAAGATTACCAGCTGCAGACTGGTATTTTAAGAGGTGAAAACATGGGCAACATTTACCACATATAAGAGAACAGCAACTAACCTATAGTTGGCCCACATTTGGTTTGGGGACAGAGAGACAGGGTTTATTTCTGTCTCACGCAGTTTGCCATTTTAACAATTCTACCTCAGATCAAGGCTGAAAAACCCTGGGATGCTGTCCTTGGTCCTGAAAGTTTTGTCAGCCGTTTGTCTCACGTTGTCATTAGATGTTGCTGTTGCTTATGAAACTGTTGGACAGTTTAGCTTCAATGATTTGACCTCTTAACAAGGGCTTGTGAGCAATTTTTGCATTTGGGCCTATCAACACCAGATTCTCCCGCCGGCCTCCAGCAAGCTCATCATCTGCGTGTCGTGGTGTAGCACTTTTACTCAACAACACTGTAGTGCAGCTTTAAAGATATGCAAAATCACTTAAGTGCAATATATAGAACTACCTCTAAAGTAAGCAAGCGTGTAAGAGCAGAGGCATTGATGGGATGGAGGGACTAGAAAGCATAGATTGATTTCACAGTGTGAAGAGTGTGCATGTTCTGTCGTCATGCTTATTATATATTCTGACATGCAATTGTGCTTCAGTTTGCATGTCTCCGTATGACAATTTTTCACATCAACTAGAGAACATCAAACCTTACATTTCTGGTCTTGAATTCGCTGCATGAGCAACTGTCTTTATTAAACATTGCAAGACCAAATGTCAGAGAAGCTGGAAAAATGGAAGAAAAAGCGGAAGGAGAATATAATATGTGAGTATTAATGGAGCTATAAAATTGATATTGGCAAACATGGTGGTTGTGTGCCTGTCAGGTAGAGAGGGAGGCTGAATGCTTCATAGATGTGTCTTCAGAGATGAGTCTCACCTAGAGCACAAACCCTCCCACAAGCAGGACGAAATGCCACATTAGATGTGGGTGTGCTTATTTGATTTCATATACACGTGTACTTTCACCTACATACACAAGCACACGTGCACAGGCCAGTCTTCTCTTTTACCTTAGCTGGTTCTCCTCATACCCGCCCGTGTTTTGCCACAGCGCAAGACAGATTCACTGGAAATGCCAAGGAATAAACCAGTTGAAACCAGAATACCACCAGAATTTATAAAGGGTCATAAAAATGCGAAGCAAGTATGGGCAAGATCCAAGTTATGACTACACTGGCAGATAGCATCATGATTTACTTTGCCTTTCTTATTGTGCTAGGTCACTTAAACTCAAATCTTCTCCATGTTTTCATGATAAGGGTGATACTGGTGATGAAATATTTAGCAACTCCAAATCTATGAAGAACTCTCTGGCACCTCTGAGGCCATGGTCAGATATAACAAGCATCCTTATCCGTGATCCTCTTGATCATTCCTTGATAAGGAGAACTGAACTGACAAGAGCACAAGCAAGCACTGCACACACACACACACACACACACGCACGCACACACACACACACACACACACTTTCTCATTATCTCTTCCACACATGCATCTGCACACACAAACACACTCTCACACTCAGTAGGCGATAATGTTCTGTCTTGTCATGTGCAATGTTGTAGTCTGTATAATTTAATGTCTTGTACTGCATAATAAGGATCTTGTATTAGGTGTCATGTCCATTTCTCTGTCTAAGTAATGTATAACCTATTTGGAAAGAAACTGTAACAGTTATTTTATTTCCAAGATTGTAAATGTAGCCCATAGTGGATTAGATATTCTACAGCTAACTTTTAAAAATTGCATGCAGTTTGCAGAAATATGCCAACTGACAGTCTGGGGTCCAGTGCTTTTTGATCAGTATTTATTAAATGCCCAGCAGGTGGACCCACCTGGGCTCATTTCCAACATTCACACACACACACACACACACACACACACACAGAGTATCCATAGAAGGTGCAATTAATCTGATATCAGGGATTTTAATAACATCACTATTTGGTATGATAAGAACAATTACATAACCAAGAAGTAGTAAATAATAACACACTGATTGTGGCTACATTACTCAGTGCAAGAGACCTGGGTTTGAGGCAGTGTCCACACTAAGTCAGGTAAATTTGATATGGCATATTTGTGTCTTGTTTTCTGTCCATACTAGGCTGTTTTGGAACAGTTTCACATCCACACTAATTTGTTCATCATGGCACAAAAACATTTACATCTACTCCACTAGGCATGTGCATGCTCCTGACCCGTGACCTCTGTGACATTTCTGCTGTTATATATTTTTAGATATATCACTGCTAAGTGTTGTCATAGCTGCATGAGATCCTTAGCTCTTGGAAACAAGCAGCAATAACTTAGCCCGATGCATGAAACACTAGCAGGATGGCAAATTATTGAACAAAATGAACAAAAGCAAACCAGACTTGTTTGTCTGGTTGGACTGTGATCACAAACAGTCACACGTTTTTATTCTGTGTTGTCCAAGTCCGCACTACAACGCTAGACCGGTGCATTAAAATTTTGTACACTTTGGAAGGCATATTTGAAAAGAGAACCAGAGAAAACATTTGAACAGAGAAAAAAAAACATGTCTTTAAAAATGTATCCAGTGTGGCGTGGACAAGGTCTTAGTCCTATGTATAATTTATTTCATGTTGTTTCAGAGAAACTTGTTTTTTTGTTGCTTTTAAACAGTCAGTGTTGCGTCTGCCCTGTCCTGTGTGTTGTGTGTCCTGTCTCTTTGTCTTCTGCATGCTGTCCTGTGTCTCCTGTGTCCTGTCCCCTGTCCTCTGTTAACTTTGCTGCCCATATGTTTGCTTGTGTCCTGTCCTCTGTCAGAACTGTGTCCTGTCTTGTGTCCAAGGTTGCAGTGGCATACCAGTTTCACGGTATACAATGGTGTGAAAATTTGATGGCTATGATACCATGCACATTTTCTTATCTACGGAATTGAATTCTACTGTATTTGTGTTATTTTTTTCATGGTTTCAAGTTCATGCCTGTCAGGACATAATATTTTGTGAAATTATATCAAAGCGTTTATTCAGTGAAAAATAGCCTTCTGTTTTTATTCCTTAAAGGGTCATTGTAACTGACTATAATAACTGTGGAATAGCATATACCATGATACCGTGAAACTGAGACGGTTATCATACCATGAAAATCTCCTGCCTTTGCAGCCCTACTTGTGTTATATGATCTCATCCTATATTTTGCTGCTCTGTTCTGTAATCACACAGGGCAATACACAAAATTATCCTGAGAGTTATTGATAGATTATTAATTAAGTATGCATGTAAGTAATGTATCAACTACCACATTCAGTATAAAAGATTTGTTTTCTTTTTTTTGTGGCAACATAATTAAAAGACATAAGTGACAGACATAAGATATTAAGTGTTGGCATTACATGATCATGCAGGTGATTGTATTATTGTTCTAATTATAAATTATTAAATACAAAATAGTCGATGACATTTTCAAAACTCACAGTGTTTGATTAGTTTATCATTCTGTGAATAAATGAAATTTAATTAAATTATATTCAGACATGTTTATTTGTCTCTAAATGAACTTGAACCTGAAGTTCTAAGCTTTAATTTTTCCAAATATAAAAAATAATGGCGTCAGTCTAAGTTTGTTTGTGTAAGTGCATACGAAGATGTGTTATGGCAAGACAATAGCCACCTAATCATGCCAGACCCTTATTAAACAAGACAAAAAAGTATATTACATAGGACAGAAAACTCCAGATGAGACAAAATAATCAAATTCCTTCTCCTTTTTCACACAAACATGCGCAGAAAGACAGAAACTCTCTTTCTCACACATAAACAAACACATATGCACACAGAGACACACACTTAAACTCTCTTTCTGTCTCTCTGTCCCTGAAACACACACACAGAAACCTAGACACGCTCATTATCCCTCCCACAACACAGGCACATAAACATACACTCTCTCACTCTGTCTTTCACACTCACATGCTCGGCACACAAAAATCAATTCACGCATGCTTTGCCTGGTACACGTTTGATCCCTTTAACTGATTTTTACCACGTCTTCATCCGAGCTTTTGCCACATCGGTCAGCATTGCAGGCATTTGATTGATGAGTGTTGCATGCCAGCCTTGACACTACTCTGCGCGCGTGCGTGTGTGTGTGTGTGAGTAAGTGTGTGAGTCTTGTCGGTTTGAGGGTCTGACCGTCCTGAAAGGCTCTGATGCCTTGGTTTCCGTGCACCCTGAGGCGCTCGGTTGACAGGCTGGCAGGGGACGCCTTGATTGAATGTGTAGGAACACTGCCAGCGAGAGTGAGGACATGGAGAGAAAAAGTTATTGATTTCTATAAAGGCTGCTCTCTCTTTTCCCATAAACGATCTTTTAGCACACAGCCGAGTGCTTGTCTGTATGAGAGAGAGGGAGATAAACAGTGGGTGTGCGAGTGTCTCTACGTTTTTGTACTTCTAAAGTATGAGGACCAGTTGTCCTTGCAATGATGAAAAAGTGAGGACAATCCTCCAAAGTGAGGACGTTTTGCTGGTTGTCACTTCTACAAAGGACTGGTTTAGGGACAGAGCTGAGTTTAGGGTTAAAGCTAAGGTTTAAGTTGGTGTGATTTCTTCAGGCGTACAGATTTTCTTTTTTTTTTTTTTCATTTTGGTGACTCGCTCTGAACTTGACTGCATCACAGTGGGAGGAGACGTGGAGTAGAGGGTGTGTTAGTGATGCAGGACAGTGTCAAGATGCAATTTTGTGTCAAGGATTACCAGGATTTGCACTTGCACCTGCTCAGGCTAAGTCAAAGGTGTAAGATACAGTCATGCTCTGTATCTTCCATATTTTTGTGGGCTTGCCAAGCGGTGTGCACTCAAACAGATGTTATTCCAAAGCTTACCAACCTTTTTGTGGATGACAGCCAATTTGACTTTGATATGAATCTCTCAAACAGGACAAAATAAAATGCAACATATGGAGCATCACGATAGTTCAGGCAGCTGTGGAAGTCATTCACATGTTTCATACGCCCTACAATCAGACATGACCTCCACCAATATTAAACAACTCGGTGGTCCATATAAACAGATTGGCACTCACTGCCAAATCTGTTATTTAAACCCCTCTTCCTCCTGAGCCCCATCCTGTATTAGCATTTCACTATGCAGGCCATGTATGTTTGTTCATTTGAAGTGACTTGTTGTGTATTGTCATGTTCATTTAACAGTATTTATCTCTTAGGCTCTGCCATGGGGGTTTGTAAGCTCAGTTAAGTCTGTGTCATGCTTGTGCAAATTTGTTCTGGAGCATCACATGAGCTGAAATAAATGAACTGAAACAAATGAACTGAACTGAAATAAATGGTTTATATCATGATGACAATGGCCTGACTGAATTTTCATTTATTCTAACTATTAAAGTTGGAATAAATTAAGCTGTATTAGAACTTAACTCAAATTTTCAGGCCCAATCTGACTTTTGCCCAAAAAATGTCTGTCTGATCCCAGCCCAAACATGAAAGATAATGGCTTTTTCTTACCCCAAGCCTGACTTCAGCCCAAAATAGGCATTAATTTGCTTGCTAGACAATGATCTCTCACGAAACAATATTTGTCCTTGTCATATTCTTATAGACTATGATACGATTTGACAGATGACAGGAAAGTAGTCTCATTCCTGGAGAGGCGGGAATCTTCAGGACTGACTGTTATCATAAAATAGGCTCCTTTCTACAACAAATATCTATAGAGCCACCATATCTTCTTATAGGCAATAATATAACTTATCAAACAGGCCAACAGCTGCTGGGAGCCTATAGGATTTACAAACCAGAGCAAATAATCTCAAACCGGAGCAAATTGTGTTGCAACGTGGCTCTGCCCATTCAAAAAAAAAAAAAAAAATGTCATTGTGCACACTGCTCAGCCCAAACCAAGAGATTAAGTCAGAAATTTTACCGAACCTGTCAGGTCCTGTCGGGTCCTCCGGGGTTCAGGTATAAATGTCAAGCACTAATGTGAATATGGTGTGAATGATTGTCACCCAGCATAGAGCTGTCAGCATACGCCATGATGACTGAGGATTGCGTAGGCGGCCGCGTTCTCTATAGGAGCTGGCTGCTGGATAACCTGCTCCCAAAGCCAAACACTCGCCGCCAACTTCTCTTTGGCTCTTCACCTAATATCAAATCGTTTCCTACATTGAGCAAAAGTTCTCCAGGGACCAGATTGACACGGTAACCACATGTGCTATCTCCTCCCACGTAAATTTAATTTAAAGTGCCACATATTGCTTGTGGCCATTCAGTATCAGTTCCTCTTAGAAGAAGCTCTTGTGACGGAGCCGAACGGCTCTCTCCATTACAAAAGTGTCATAACACCATGGCACAGATCACACTTGCTCAAAGTGAAGGAGAAGACATTATTTGATTGGTCATGACCCTATCACACCTTTGATCATGTATTCCCCTTAATCCCAGTTTCCTACTGTGCTGCAGGTGCACCTCGACTTTGTGCGCCACTGTGTTTTGCACCGTGCACCATTGACTGGCTAAAACTGAGTCGTAACGGCTTAGGTTAGGAAATGAGAGATTACTGTAGCAAATGTAATTCCTTCACAAGAATTGCACTACAATCATGTTTGTGTGTGTGTGCATGTGTATGAGAGAGACTGTGTATTCCTGATATGTCTGTATCTGTTCATAAAGGTGCCGACTGTCTGGCAGTATTTCATCTCTTTTTTCATAATTTAGCGTGTGTGCGCGCGTGTGTGTGTGCGTGTGTGCATGCGTACAAGTACTCTGAAGACCTGGATAAAAGTCCTTTCATCTGTAGAGTCCGTGTCGAGCTATTGAAATCTCTATTTCACTACCTGTGTTTGATGTCAAGACAAATGGGCCGATACTCCCCTCTAAAGAGTGTATTATTTTAAATAAACTCTTCAAATGGCTTTGACTCAAAAGGCCCAAATTCACCGACCAAAGGATTAAAATTTTTGACTTTGAAAGTGCGTGCCAGTAAACAACATCTGTTAGGTGTAAACAGCATTTTTTATTCCTCTGTTCCCTTCACTGTTTGTCTGAACCAGTGACACAGCAAAAAGCATAACAGTGTCTTTTGCGCATTTGTGTTTGTTTATTGACAGAATAAGTCGGCTGACTGGGTCTTTTCTGTCTGTCTCTCTTCCAGAGGATACAGCCTTCGAGGCGGGTGTGCGGGTGCAGATACACAGCCAGGCGGAGCCCCCTTTTGTGCACGAGCTGGGCTTCGGCGTGGCCCCTGGCTTCCAGACTTTTGTCGCCACACAGGAGCAGAGGGTATGTGGCCCTGACCTCCACTGATGCACACTTAATAGCTGTTCTTTATCACATGCACTGTATTTCACTTCTAATCCACATGCTCATCTTATCTCTCAGGAAAAAGGAAAAAAAAACTCAATGACAACTTGACAAATAACTTTCCATTACATGCATGATGGGAGTGTGTGTGTGTGTGTGTGTGTGTGTGTGTGTGTGTGTGCGCGCGCGCGTGCATGCGTGTTCCCTTGGCCCTCTCTTGCCTGTTATGCCAAAGTGAGACCGACAGAGACAAACATTTGCAAAAAGATGAAATCCAGTTAATTTGCTATGTGGAACAAGGGAATTGACAGAAACAAACAAAATGGACTGTAGTGTTAAGAGTGGCAGCCAATCAGAGAGCAGAATTACCTGTGACATGATTTTGTGTGTTAAAACAAATAGAAATCTTCTACATTGTACAAAGAAAACGGAATCTCAAATTCCAAAGGGATCATGGCAGCTTATTGTTGCCGTGTCAAATAATCCTAGAGCCTTGTGATCACATGTTGTATGATTTACCAGGATGTCACAATCATATTAAAAATAAGGGAAGATAACCTTAGTATCTCTTGTGAATCTTGCTTATTTTGCAGACAGCTACCTAGCTTGGTTCACTAGCTCTCTAGTCTCTGGGACGAGGATTTGCCATCATGACACACAAATTGCTGAACACGCCCACATTTCACTCCATGTAACCACAGGCGGCGAACCTCAGTGACCAATTACATCTATCTGTCACTGGAGGTGAATTGGGCGTCAGCGGATGTTGACTGACAAATGATAACTTCCTCCTGTCAGCGACCATGACCTTGCTTAGTAGAAAGGTGCTTCGCCCTGACTCATGCACACTCAATCACACCGAAGCTGCCTTCCACCACACAAGGCCATATCAAGGCTACAGGCATTTCATACAGCCACCTCTGACTGCATTTGATGCAAATATCCTTTTTCATTGTCACAGGGGAATGCTAGAGGCTTGGACTTCACAAGATTATTATTCACAATTTCTCCTTTGCACCCTGCCTGCTAGAGTTGAACAAGCCTCTGTGAAGGAGCCTGAACTGTGCTGGGCTGGATGTCTCTATAAACCGACTCCTCTCAGCCCTGCAAGTTATCAGTCCACAAGGCCGAGTTTACTTTCTCCGTCAGTCGTGCTGTCTTTACTTCAGGGCTGTCTCTGGCAAAGGATTTATTTGGTCCAACAAATGCCCTGCTTACCAGAAACAGAATGAACATTATGTCAGGCGAGGTTATGTTCATTGTAGAACTTTTACGGAAAACAACTACAGTACTTTAAATAAAATTTACATAAATAAAGTAGAAATAAAAGTTACAAACTCTGTTGACCAAGACCCTCCTGACTGACTAATCAAGTGGTCAAAAAGGGTCAGTCCTACCTTACTTCTATATTTTTTCTATCTCTTTCCATCTGTCTAATTTTCTATTTTCCTCCTGCCTCTCTCCTCTCCGTCCTCTCTCCTCCGTCTCTGTCTGCTATTCTTCAGCTCTGGAAATGCACTGTCTGGCTTACCGTTGGGAGCTGGTTTGATTATCCTTGTCTGAGAAGACAGATTTCTGTCAAGATTAATACATTGCCCTCTCATTTTTAAAATGGTCTCTATCTCCAGCATATCAATGAGTTGTCTGTTCCTTTTGCAACCATTGGCCCTCAAAAAAGAACATGTAAAAAGCAGACAAAGGAGAAAAAAAGGAAATTTCCCCAAATGGGTCAATGGACATGTTTAAAATTTTAGAAACAAGCTTTACTTTAGCAAAAAACTCAAAATAGAGAACAAAGTTTGCTTGAAGTCTCACTTTTCTACATCCTAGCTCAGTGCGATGCTGAAATACAGATAGGCACCTTGGTGGTAGACAGGAAGGAGAAGAAATCTCTGGAGGCCTTCTATCCAGAGATGGTCAGGCCTCCTGGGTAATGAGCCTCCCGGGTTTCTGTCTCTGCTCATCTTGTCAGCCCAGTCCTGTGACTGGCAGGGTGAAGACAGGCCTTCGTCTGCTGCTGTGCTGCGATAACGCTGCCCCTCTCCGCAGGCCAGCACAGCGGGAAACACGGCAGATTTAGCTCTAGCTAATTAATGCATGAACCTCACTTTGTATCAGAAGGTTGAGAAAAGCCTCCTACTGTGGGAAGCTCCAGCCTGTCTCTTCAAGCCTCTCACTTCTGCAGAAACCCTGAAGGCATTTTCAAAAATGTCTATAAAACGATCATGATAATGATGATCTTGTAGTGGAGTAGGTTGGGTTTATGTGGGGCAAAGATATGGGATTGGGACATATGGAGCAGGTCAAAATACTCGTGATGATTAGTCCACGATTGCAGCGGATCCCAATCAGTCTCACTGGGAAAATGGCCTCAACAGTGAGCTTGAATGAACTCATTTTGGCTGATATAATTGGGCTTAGATTAAAGCCACTTCATCAAATGAACTATGGGCACAGAGGCCAAAGTACACAGCCCACTGTAGGGGCTGAATGAGCACAGACACACACACACACACGCAGGCAATTTTAAATTTAAGCTGTCCAGACATAGAAATTGCCCTTCAGTGGGCTTTTGACCGAAACTAAAAGGGCACGGTGTTCCCTTGCTTGTGAAATTTTTTTTTTTTCCTGAGAGAAAAGGAAAGGTCTTCATTATAGTGTTACTCCCTTCCTGTCTCCTGTGTCAAGCCCTGGGTCTCTGTATTTTGGCTTGGCTCTGTGCTCTCTAGCCAAAAAAAAGAACCCTACAGTGCAGAGCATCTTCTGGGAATTCTACCATGTGGTTTTCTACTGTAAAGCAGTTTGATGTTGAGTTTTAGCCCAAGTCCACTGACTTGGGCCATTAGCCCAGCTTTTTGAACAATGTTCCTTGTTGACCATGCTGTATAAGCTAATTAGAGCATTGCCCCAGTAAAACGAGGAAATCAAACTTTGATTAATAACATGCTGAGCGGGGCACAGGCCTTGGCTCTGATTAGATAGACCATAATCAGGTCAGCAGGACTCAACATGGTGACAACTGACATTGAGCATCTTCGATTATCTGATTACAGAGGAATAATCAGATCTCAAATCAGTCAGAGCCAACTGTAATTAGGCAATAATTGAAGATTAGCTGAGATGTGGAGGTGATTCGAAAGGTTACGGACTGCTGAGAAGCACCTTTCTTAGGTCCCTAATGTAATGAATATCTGTGGAAGTCTGCACTCATCTCTCATACTTGCTGCTGGCATCGGTAAGGGCATGTTTAATTATCACAGGAGACAATATAGCAGTGCCCAGACATGGCCTAAGGCTTTTGGGATGATGAAATATTCAGCATGCTAGATTGGTGTTTGTATTGCGTTTGAATTTTACCTTACAAGTTGTAGTTGTAGTGATTATCTAAAGCATCAAAATCCCCAAGAGCACAGATACAACATCGCTGGAGTAGGGGCATTGTTTCAAATTGTGTCACTACTAACAAGCATGCTGTGGCCAGATTTCACCTGGCAGGATGTTGTATTTTTGCTTGGTCCAAAAGAATGTTATTTTGGCAGTGGAAGCTGGTTCTCTTGGGATACATTGTAATGACAATGAATGGAACAGGGGAACAGAAGGTGGTAGGTGATGGATACCAAGTGCGCGGCTGGAGCATGCTGCCTGTGTAGCGGAGCAGATGGGCCTTCACACAGCTCCTCACAGTGTCCCTCGCTTCTCATCTGCTGTCTCTGTCTTCAGAACCGCAGGGGCGGGAGGAGAACATTTGGAGTTCTGTGTTCCCAGAGCCGGGTGTTGTGGGCTTTTGCAGCCAGATTCTGCCTATCTGCGGAAATGTTTTCCACGCCGTCTGGTTTGTTGCAAGGCTCTTCTGTTTTGCTCCGTCTCTGAGCTGGCTGGGTTTCAGAGGCTAGAAAAGGCCTTTTGGAGAGACACTCCCATAGATCAGTACACACAGTCTCTCCATGTTTTGGACCTGATACATGGATTTTGTGTGTGTGTGGGTGAGAGAGAGAGAGAAAGGGCGCCCATCTGCGGCCCTGCTTTGTCTGTACTCAGCTCCAGGCTCCACTGACCCCTCGCCTCTTCTCCCTCCTGTAGCTGACCTATCTGCCTCCCCCGTGGGGAGAGTGCGAGTCCAAGGCTCTGGAGTCGGGCTTCTTCCAGGTCTACAGCGTGACAGCCTGTAGGATTGACTGTGAGACGCGATACATCGTGGAGAACTGCAACTGCAGGATGGTTCACATGCCTGGTAAGCACCGCAGCTCCTCTGACTTCATTCAAAAATCATAGAGGCAGTGGCTGCTGCATTAGGGTGCATTTCATCAAGGAAAAGTCTGGAGCAAGGTTTCTGAATTTTTAGAATATTAAAAATTACATAGAGATCTAGTATGGATTTGAAGAGTCAATATTGGATTAGGTTTTCACATATAAAAAGGCAGGATTGTCTGCCTGTTGTTTACTTGCAGAAAAGAAGACATCACGCTCTCATTTAACGAAGACAGATACCTTGCCCTTTTCAGAATTAGACAAGTTGTGGGTCCCCTGAAATGTCTCTGGAATAATGTATCTGTTTCTCAGCTTGTTTGATGCATCGTGCAAGAAATTCAGCATTACTTTATGTTTAAACACACATCTCAGCTATTGACTGAATTCTCCTTTTTCCCTCCATCGTGTCTTCCCCCAAACTATTCCTAGGTGATGCTCCATTCTGCACCCCTGAGCAGTATAAAGACTGTGCCGAGCCTGCACTGGGTAAATTTCACATGCGTGCACACACACATGCATCCACATATATTTATATGCAGATGAACATAGCACACTCAAATGCATATCTTTGAGTACCAGTGCTTAACATCAGATACAAGCAGTAGTTGTCTCAACAAGGATTAGGATGAAGTTTTTTGTCTGCTCGTTCCAATGCTTAAATTCTCAACCTGCCTCAAAGCTGAGCAACACACTGGGGAGGAATGCAAGCTTGAGAAGGCTCAACTTAAGCACATCTATATCCTCATGAATGCCAGTTGTCAGATAAACAAGACTACTTACAGAAAGTATGAGGGTCACCTCTTCTCTCTCACTCAACAACATTTAAGGAAGTACACAGTGTTCATTTCACATACAGGAGTTTGTTCCATATATTGTGAAAAGTTTGTGTGTCACGTTAAAACATTAACAAGCTCATCATGTGAACAAGTGCACATATATATATTTTGGGGATTAATAAAAGAAAAAGCAGATATCAAAATATTTCCCCTGTATTTGGAAGGCTTATCAAGTATGTAAGCATCATAAAATCAGATATTGTTTTGTTAAAGGATGGATGGATAGATGATGGGCCATATTTCTTGTATTGGGTTAAATAATTCAGCAGTGCAAAGGTTTTACTTGTTTTTCCTCTCCTACTGAAATTCTGGATTTTGATTAATTTTGTCAGTTTTATTGAATGATGGCTCATCTGGCTGTTTTGAGATACGAATCTTGGGTCTCACTTTCTCCATTTCAACTTTTTATGAAACTGGGCTAATACCTTGGTGTAATATTTTATCTTTGCCATAGACTTAAACAGGATAGAGTGAGAGACTCATGAAAGTCAGATGAGACCGTTTTTTCATGAATTCGTCTAAATTAAATTCATCGAAAAGTGTGTGCACTTTGAAAATGGGGGTTTCAGCTCTCAAACTGCCAGCATCATGGAGAGGTGGTTTCTCACTCGCAGAACCAATACACCCATCTGGCAACTTGGATGGCGGGGAAAATGCTGACCGGACCCTCTGCAAATTTAAAAACCCTGCACAAGATTTCTGTATTCCACTGCACCCATCAAAAAATCATAATACATGTGCAAATATTAGCCTAAGTTAGCCACATTAATTCTAGCACAACGTATAGCTGAAAAGCAAAGCTAAATATTACAGAAATAATAGTGGTGATATAAGGGCACATTAAGTAATCTCTAACCTTTATTGACTTCTAATGCCAAGCACACTATTTCTGCTCCTGTACAAATCTCCGGCACTCTCCCCACCGCTGCTGTTGTGTTGAAGAAAGTGAGTTTTTGAAAGCCAGATATCTCAGCATCTGGCGAAGTCATTGTTGAGTCATTGCCATTGATTTGTATTGATTTTGTGCTATGGTGCAGTACAAATTGGTTGTGCAGTTTTGTGCGGTAAAAATCTTTCTTATTGACTCTCTCTAAAAAGGATAGAAAAATCAACCAGTTTGAAAAGATAAGATAGTTGACCGCAGTGTGTAGCCATCTTGAGGACATATGGAACAGAAAACAGAGAGCATGCCTGAGCTGTCACCAGCGATCATGGAGGAATTTGGCTTGGGGAGAAAACAGGCCAGGATGGTGTGTTGTGTTTAATAAGGTTTTGGTGTATGGCTTTATGTGCCATGACCAATGAGTGTATAATCATGCTTTGCCAGCAATGTAGAGTCATTATTATCATTATTCAATCATTATTAAATTAAAAACAACAACATACTGTAGGGGCACACAATGTAATTCGCCAGTGTTCCTTTAACATGGACTTGAAACCAAAAGTTATACTGTATGATTCAGAGGGAGTACTGACGGTTTTGGTGTTTATTCTAGACAGTTCTTTTCCACTCCTTCTGTAATTGGTTTCATTTTTGGAATAGCGAAGCTCTCACTTGCACACACAGACTCAGCTTGGATCATTCAATGCAAATGAATTTCAGTTTGAACTTGGTGCCAATTTGCTGTACCCACCAGAGAAGATTCCACACAGTGAAGTTTGATTGGGTTTTCTTTCTATAACCGTGTCACTCATGAAGTTTAGAGATAGCACAGAAAATGTATTTAATAGGAGACAGCTGCGTCTGTTGTCTGTGAACAACTTGCTTATCTGGTAGTTTCCCATGGAGGAAACAGAGTCTGCTCATAATTACACGTTCAGAGAGAAAACAGTTATTTCCAATTCCTTACTATGGCTGCGTAGATGAACAAGATATGCATCCTGCCATAAATGTGATCCCACAAGTGACAATCACAACATGAGTCTAATTGTCCTACATAAGTGATTACGCCAGTTGAGAACATTCTCTCATCTAATCTCTATCAATTAGCTTACATCTCAGACAAGTCAAGCAAAAATCTATTATGCATGCTATTCAGATTCTTTCTGACAGTGTGCGTGTGGTGCAGTGGGGGGTATGCATGCATTAACATTGTGAATAAACTATAAAAGTCAGCTGGCGTAAATGTGAAACGGGAAATGTAAAATCTAAAACAAAGAAAAGAGAGCAAGAAGTGGACAGAGGACAGGCTTACAGAAATCAAGGATTTAAATGCATGAGGCTTTGCTCTCCTGTATCCAATAACACCTCATTTGAATAAAAATAAGAGACCACTGAGAAGCCATATTGAATTTCCTCTTGCAATTACGTGACTGTGTGGCCCCGCAGGCTATTAGTGCGCCATGGGGATAGCTGCCTTATGTACTGAGATCTGGGGATCTGCCACAAAGTTGTCACAGTGAGAAAGAAGGCTGTTAACATTAAATTCCCTCTGCATTTATGCATTCAGAGAAGCATGCAATAAGGGTGGATATGGTGGCAGATTTTAAGCCCAAATAGGTAGTTATTTGTAGTGGGAAAGGATTTGGAAATCTCTAGTCAAATTAGATGGTCTTTTTTTTTTTGTAACTTGGGGAGAAGTGAGACTTCTGAATTCAGACTTCAGCCTAAGAAAGCGATTTGTGATGAATGTGAACAGCCTCTCTGCTGGACTAGCTTTTGAAGGGGGCTATATTTGAAGAGCTCGCGTCACTTAGCATTACCATCACTGGGGAGAGATGGTGTTATGTAGGAGGCTGTGGGCTTAACACGTAATCATCCAGTGCATCCGAGTTTTGTTTTTTTGTTTTTTTTTTCTGGGTCAAACTGCCACTGCGGAGCCTCGAATAGGCACTGGCATCTCTGCATCAGGACGTTGTCTGCGCTAAGGTTAAGGGGAGGATATTTCTAGGATGCTGCTTCAGAGGCTTATTCACATTTGCTGCTTTAGATTCATACTTCAGGAATATTGACACTGATGTTGACGTCTACTGTCATAGGTCTTTTTAGCAGTATACATCTCAGATAAAGCTCAAGACACAGTATCAAACATTGTCAAGGCAATATGTGCATGTTTGTATTTGTGTGTCTGTTTGTATGTATGTATGTATGACCTCCACTGGCTTCAGAATAAGAGAAAAGATGCCAGATGCATTTTCCCTTGGCTGTCAGCAACAATAACAGCTTAACACTCTGAGCACAAGACTACAGAAGCCTCAGCATGTCTTGTTTTATGCGTGTGTCTAAAAGGAATGACATTTTCCCTTTTGCTCATCACCCCCAAATCATCCTCCCACTTCCTCTTCTGTCTTGCTCTCTCCATTTTATCCCGACGTTGCTCACCTCCTCTCCTTGAAGGAAAACTGTCTGCCGTGGAGAACAATAATTGTATGTGCAGGACGCCGTGCAACATGACCCGCTACAACAAAGAGCTGTCTATGGTCAAAATACCCAGCAAGACCTCAGCACGCTACCTGGAGAAGAAGTTCAACAAGTCGGAGAAGTACATCACGTGAGTTGCTGGCGCTCCTTGTTTGGTCGTTCACACCATAAATGACTTGGCTGATGGGTCAAAGGACTGATTGTAGGTGCGGCCAGAGGCTCTGATTGCATCTGTGTATAGTGCTCTGAAGCCAAGTTCTGAACAGGCAAATCAAAAAGTTTTGCTGTATTTAGCTGATAAGCTCTAGTTAGTTAGCATTAATCAAAAATAAAGGTAAAGGGTGCAGGTCTCCTTTGTCTTTTCTGTGCATCTCTACTGTTGCTGTTGAATAAAGCAAAAATGCCAAAAAAAAAAGATTAAAATCATATCAGCAAAGAATGTACATAACAGAAGTGCACACATCTGATTGGTTATTGATGGCCAGCTTTTCTCAGCCAACAACCTTGTTGACCGTCTACACGTCAACCAAGTTTTCATGGTTGCTCAAAGCTGTGGGAAATGAATGGACTTTGCATTGACTTGTTGATCATGATGTGAATGCATGGTGTGGTACTGGTCAGCAGAGGACAGATGTAGAATAGGAATACATGGATGCCTTCTTCTTATCTCAAATTTTTCAGAGACAACATCTTGGTGTTGGATGTTTTCTTTGAGGCTCTGAACTATGAGACCATTGAGCAGAAGAAAGCTTATGAGGTGGCAGGCTTGCTGGGTAGGTTTACACCATGTTCTTTACCTCTAACAGTTTTTTTTTCCATTTTATTTTCTTTCTTTCTACTTACTCTGTGTTTCTTCCATAGGTGATATCGGTGGTCAGATGGGTCTTTTCATTGGAGCCAGCATCCTCACCATCCTAGAGCTGTTTGACTACGCTTACGAGGTCAGTCTGTCTGTCTGTCACATAACTGTTGCATTACCACTGCAGAAACACCTACACACACACACACACACATATGATACAATATGATAAAATATGCTTTACTGTCACCAAGGGGAAATTCACCTTGGACTTGAGAGCACACAGGCTGCATACAACATGTCATGAATACACAAAAACACACACACGTCAAGCAGTTTAGAGTTTAACTGATTTATTGGTAGCAGCAATGCAACATATTGGACATGCCCTGAAATGAGAAAGTGCTCTAAAACCTCGGCAAAACGCTAAAATAGGTAAAATCTGTGTAACAGATAAACAGAAGAAAAAAAAAAGAAAAACACGCACACAAACACAAATTTTCCCCAGGCCCACACATTGTTGTTTTCATCAGTTCAGTCTCAAACTCTGTTAGTTATTGTTTTTGGTTTTGGTTTTTGAGTAAAGAGAAAGAGCAATGACCATGAAAGCGCAACCTGAAGGCTAAGAACAGACAATGTCACCAGTACAAAAACAGCTAAAGAGATAGATTTGCCTCAAAGCCGACTGAGATGAATGACTGAGCTGTATGATGAGACTTTTCCATTACCTTGGCTTTACTGTTTGTCCCTCTTTAGAGCCTCTCGTACTGCTTTCATCTGCACAGAGTTCTGCCAAGCACATAATAGTCTCATTCTCCCCTGGGGCTTTGGAAAAGCACAGGAAAAGTCATTTTCAGGGTGTTTTTATAATTTTAATGGGCTTAGTGGGAGTAGGGGAGCATTATGTCGCTGACATAAGCAGAAGGAGAGTTCTTTGAGTTTTTATGACTTTGACGCTGAAATAATTGTAAAGGTGTCATTTATTACCACAATTAGAACATAATTACTTTAGCAGTAAACCTAGTTGTTCCTACACACTCAATAATCATGAACATTTTTCATAAAGACCTTTCATAGAAGATTGAATGTAGCCTCTGACGTTTATGCTTTGGTGTGCAGGTGGTGAAAGACAGACTACTGGACCTTCTGAGTAGAGAGGAGGAGGAGGAGAGTCATGGAGAGGATGTTGTAAGTCAGACCTTTTACTGTTCACTTGTCATGTTCTTATGCTCTTTCAAAGAACAAAGTTGGACCTGGTTGAACTCACAGGGGCTCATTTTAGGTGAAGCACCTCTATAGGAGCTGGGCTGTGTGTTTGTTTGGTCAGTCATTTGTTTGTTTGTTAATGGACTGATTAATTGATCCATTCATTCATTCATTCATTTGTGCTTTCACGTGTAATCATTTTTTGTACTTTTTATGGTATGCACTATTTAGATGGTGCATGAGGGAAATCCAGTGTGTGCGTTTACATCAGGCAACGTGGTAGAAGTCAAAAAAGCACCATCCAGCTGGAGGCTGGTGTGCTGTAGATTGTTGTGGGATTAATCAACAAAAGAAGTTGTCGTTGGTAGATTTTGATCAAGTATCAAAATGAAACATCAATCACTGATTGAAAAAACAGGTGTAATAAAATTGCTGCTGATTTTGTGCACCCACAGAAAGCATGGCTGCTTTCCCCATTTTTTATCAGAAAGACAAAAGTTCAAGGAGCGTTTGCTAAAATTACTGTTTTGCTCTGTTATAATTACTTAAGACTTTTGCATTAATACCAAATGTGTTCCTGGGTTTAAAGCTTGAAGAGGTTTTTGGGTCCACTTGCTAACTCCCAAGTGTTCCACTGAGATGTAAGTGGCCTAGCTGGAGTTAGCCACTTGTTATGCAGCCCAGCATATGCCTAAATTAAGGTTTCTAGTTGACTCTAAGGAGCGTGTTTCCTTGTTCTGTGGTGCAACATTTAACCAGTCATTGATCTCTACTACACTCAGGTTCCGCCCTCCAAGCTGTCAGTCAGAACTGCTCACAGAAAATCCATTAAGAAGAATTTGAATGTGTCTGGAAAAAATAGTACCTTTCAAAGTGCACGAATTTTAATGGATTTATGGTAATTTTTGGGAATGTACCTTCTGGCCAAGTATTCACAAGGTGGAATTACCCATGTGAAGCAAGTTTCAAGTTTCACAAATCAGTTTTTCACATTTTTTAAACATGAATGGGAGTGAGTTGGGGCAAGTTAGCCTTGACCTCTAAGCTACCAAAGCATGCATTGCATTCATGACAAGAAGTCAAAACAGCACCAGTGTGGCCCTTTAGATATTTTGATCCGTGATTCTGTTAGTCACATCACTGCTTCCACAGCACTTTGGTAACAGGTAACAGGTGCAGTTTGTACACCTGAACACCTGGAAAGCTCTAGCACACTTGTTTCCATCCTAACCATCTCTCAATCTTTTGATGTTTCCCAGAGTTCATGTGACCCGGTGGCAAACCACTCAGAGTCCATCAGCCACACTGTGACAGTCCCCCTGCAGACTACCTTGGGCACCCTGGAGGAGATT